>WEIV01000138.1:10484-29235 GCA_013390005.1 Calyptomena viridis
GGGGACATGAAATAGTCGTCGTTGCACCTGAAGTCAATTTGTACATCAAACCATCCAAGAATTTTGTGATGAAAATGTACCCAGTGCCTTTCACACAGGAGGAGATGGAGAAAATATTCCAGGCATTTGTGCAAATTTCATTTGAAGAAGGATCTTCTCTGTCAAGATTGCTTAAAACATATGAAGGGATGAAAAGACTCGGTGAATTGTCAGCCATCAGCTGTGAACGGCTTCTGGAAAACCAGGAGCTCCTCAGGTATCTCCGGGAGAGCAGGTTTGATGCCCTCCTTACAGACCCTGTAGTACCTTGTGGGCCGATCCTGGCAGAGCATCTTTCCCTTCCATCTGTGTATTTCCTACGAGGAGTCCCATGTGGTCTGGATTTTGAAGCCACTCAGTGCCCCAGTCCTCCTTCCTATGTGCCCAGGGGATTTTCAGAGCTCACAGACCACATGACCTTTCTCCAGAGGGTGAAGAATCTGCTCTATGACTTCCCAAATTTTTTCTTCTGTGATTTTGGCTTTCAACCATACATCAAAATGGCTTCAGAGTTCCTGCAGCGGGATGTGACTGTGCTGGATCTCCTACGTCAGGGCTCCATTTGGCTCCTGAGGGTAGAGTTTGTGTTAGACTATCCCAGACCCTTGATGCCCAATATCATTCCAATTGGAGGAGTACACTGTGCTCACAAGGAGTTGTCTCAGGTGGGTCATGCTCTGTTTTTTAGTTTATGCTCTGATTGATTTCTGTGTTGACAAGGGTGGAATTTTGTGCTACAGAGAGGAATCGAGGTCCTGTTCAGGGTGAATTGGGGGAATCCTCACGACAGAAATTTCTCTTCCACTTTCTCCTTCCTTTTCCACTCAAAGCCTTGCAGTCAGATGCAATCCCCACAACTGAAATTGTTGTTGTAGGGTCTAGTATTTACTGAGAAATGCACATCAACCTTCTGTCCTTGTTGCCTCAGCATGTCTGTCTTTGTCAGTGACTTTGTTCCTTCACTCGGGTATTTCTAAAGCTGGAATCACAAGGAATGTGGCAGGTTGTGGGTTCCTGGGTTAAGAAGCACCATCTCTGTTTGCAGGCAGGTCTCAGGAGGATTCAAGTTGGTCATGGCTCTGTGAGAACAAATTCAGTGGGCCTGAGGGGGCTGTGCTGCCTTGGCAGGTCCTGCTCAAAGCTTTAATTACAGGACAGATGAGGCTTTTCTGGTGCATCCAAACGCATTTATCAGATTCCCAAACCCTATTACTTGTTCTGCAGCCTTTTATCAAACCAGGGGTTACACATTTACAACAGAGCAAATAAAACAGGGATCAAAAGTTAGGCTATGGCACAGATTGCTTGGCAGAGCTGGTGTTCCAGTGCTGCCAGTGGTTCCTTCCTTGAAGGACTCAGGAGGTTTCTGCAGGAATGGCCCTGGGGCTCAGTGCTCACCCAGCAGTCACAGCCACACTGGTTGTGCTCCTGTCCCTGCTGGGTCTGGCAGCAGCTGGGAAGCTCCTGGTGGTGCCGGTGGATGGGAGTCATTGGCTCAGCATGAGGGAAGTGCTGGACACTCTCAGGCAGAGGGGACACGAAGTGGTCGTTGTTGCACCCGAAATCAGTTTGCACATCAAACCATCCAAGAATTTTGTGATGAAAACGTACCCAGTGCCTTTCACACAAGAGGACATGGATGAAGATTTCCATGGATTTAACAAGGACATATTCGAAGGGGGATCTTTCCTGACAAGAGTTATTAGGCTTTATCAGCGGACAAAGAAAACCTCTGCTCTGTTCCTGGCTACCTGCACACACTTAGTGCACAACCAGGAGCTCCTCAGGTACCTGGAGGAAAGCAAGTTTGATGTCATCCTTACAGACCCTATTCTTCCCTGTGGGCAGATCCTGGCGGAGCACCTCTCGGTCCCTTCCGTGTATTTCTTGCAGCAAATCCCATGTGGTTTGGAATACCAGGCCACCCAGTGCCCCCATCCCCTTTCCTACGTGCCCAGGTTGTTCACAAAGCTCACAGACCGCATGACCTTTATCCAGAGGGTGAAGAATGTGCTCTATGAGAGCCTAAATTTTTTCCTCTGTGACGCCGTCTTCCAACCATACGCCGAACTGGCTTCGGAGCTCCTGCAGCGGGATGTGACCGTGCCAGATCTCTTGAGCCAGGCCGCCATTTGGCTCATGAAGATAGACTTTGTCTTGCACTATCCACAGCCATTGATGCCCAACATGATTTTGGTTGGTGGACTAAACTGTGCTCACAAGAAGCTGAATCAGGTGGGTCATGCTCTGGGTTTTTCCCTTGTCATTCCTGCAGGCTTGGGAATGCTCTGAAAAGCTGCAGCACGGGTTTTGTCAAAGTTCTCTTTCTGTGGGTGACAGGAGGATTTCAAGCTGTTCCTTAGCTTCGCACTGGGATCAGTGAAGGCATCACAGGATAAAGGTGGTGTTGTATATGGAATTAATTCCCCACAGGTGCTGTGCCTCTGCTCCAAGCCAGGTCGCTCAGCACCTCTTCCCTCGGGGCTGCAAGACACACTTGGATTTGAGGAGGAGTCCTCTGATTTTCCTTACATTCCTGTCTTTTTGCTCTTTAAGGAAAGATTCCCTGTGCTTTGAATTGTCACAGATTCATAAAACACTGGTTTGGAAGGTGATTTGAGGCCTCTCAGGGAATCTCCTGAGCATGTCCAGTCAGATTAGGTTGTTTCTTTCTATGCCTTGGGGAGTTTTGAGTGTCTCCTACAATCCTTATAGAGAACACACTTTGTATATCCAATAATTGCTGTATCCAAATCAGGTTTTCCATGTTGCAGCTCTGTCACTGTCAGTCTTATATTCATCTTTTTATTATTTATTTTTATTTCATTGTCCCAGCCCAGCAGCAGCACCTTGCTTTTCCCTCTGCTGGCCTTCATCATTCTGCTATTGCCTCCTTTTCCCAACTTGTGGCATTCTTTTTCCATATACCAGGCCAGTGATGCTCCTTATTTAAAATATCAGCTGGCATAATTAAAATCAAATGAGTTAGGTGACTTTATTCTTCTAAAATGAATGTTGGATTGATTTCAGCCTTTTTTAAATGTGTTTTCAAATATATTTTGTGGGTTGCAAAGTATCATTGTAGCTTCTATTTTTAGGAATGACTATTCCTGCTGAGTTTTTCAGATATTGGCTTTGCCAAATGATGAGATAAGGCTGATTTTTCAGGAAAAGCTGAATCTTACACAGTAAAAGGCAAAGCATTTTTTAAAAAGGATTCAAACCTGGCACTCAAGTCTAGAAAATAGAGATGGAATAAAGCGTACAGTTAAACGTATTAAAAAAACTATGGCAGAGGTCTATGAAATCTGGAAAATCATAGATAAAGATGGAAGGGGAACTGATAGGCAGCTTCTCCCAATGTCTAACCTGTGACTAACACTGAAATTCAAACAAAAAAGAGTATTTTTCCACACTATGCACAAAACCCCTCGCAAATCAGCCTCTCAAAAGCAGCAGATTTTTTTTTTTCCTACAAATTTAAAAAGGATTTGGGTGGTTAATAAGAGGTACAGGCTGACTGCCAGGATCTGTAGAAGGATAATCATGGGTTCCTCTCACTTGTTGGACCACTCCCAGTTTACAACCTTGGCTCTGCACTTTAGCTTTATTTTCTCCTCTATCTCGTTCCACCCTCCCCTTTGGAACGCGATGGACTTGTGCACTTCAGACTCATAAACACGTGAAAGGGTGTTCATGTGTTGCTCAGAATCCCGTGTCACAACCTTCATGAACTTCTTTTGAACTTCTATGAACTTTTTCTTGAACTTTATGAACATTTTCTGAACTTTTCTGGAAACTTTTACGAACGTGCCGTTGGCCTCGAGGGTTTGGGTTGGGTTTTTTACCTCTTTAATGTTGTTTTACAGTGTTTTATTTTAGTGTCTCACAGATGATACACGTTTGGCTGAACAACTCTATATCAAATATGAGATTTGTGGGGCCTTTCTGTAGGGTAAGAGTGTGTCTGCAACTCCTTGTTTACTACATGAGTATGTACTGCCACCTTAAGGTGTATCTAATGCTCTGCCTTGTTATGTGAGATCCTTTTCCCACAGAAATGTGGGAATGCACACAGGTATTGCAGCTCTGGCACATAAAAATCCCTTCTCTCCACCTTCCTTTAGTTTTTGGTCTTAATATCAGCTCACTTTCAGCTGGAGCCAAAGTTTGGCTTAATGGGACTTTATGGAATCATGGAATTCTTAAGGTTGGAAAAGACCTCAAAGTCCAAACCCCTCAAACTGTTTGTGGCCCTGATTTTTTACTGATACCCAGAACAGTTTGGCTCAGTTATCAGGAAGAATTTCCTCATGGAAAGGATGGTCAGGCATTGGAAAGGAAGTTTGGAGTTCCCATCCCTGGAGGTGTCCAGGGAAGAACTGGCCATGGCACTGAGTGCTCTGGCCTGGGGAACAAGGTGGGGATTGGGCACCACTTGGACTCCATGGGCTGGGAAGGCTTTTCCAGCCCCAGTGATTCTGGGATCACTGTTACTGCCCATCGAGTAGCCCGTGGTCAAGATCAGGACTCCTACCACGGGTTTGGTGGTTTTCTGCCTTCAAAATCTTACCATAGCTCATGCAGAAGCATCTCCAGCTGTCTCCCCTTCTTCTGGTAGGCACAGGAGACAAGTGTGGACTCCCTTTAGCTCACACCACAGCCAAGCTGCTTTGGGAAAGTAACTTTAAGAATTTTCAAAAATGTCCTGTGGCCTCTCACCTGTGAACTCCTATGGCCCCTCTTGAGCAAGAGCCACACATTCTGCTGCATCATTGCTTTCAAAGAGATGTTTGGCCTCAAACCACTTATCTGTGAACTCTGGTGGCTCCTCTTGACACGTGCTGCATATTCTGCTGTATCATTCTTTAGATAAAAAGGTGCTTGGTTAATAAGTCACTCAAACTTTGGTGACTCCGCTGCTCCGTGTGCCAGCTCCTCTTACCACAGAGAGCATCCTGTGTGAACTCCAGGCACCTCTCTGAGCAAAGGTCAGTGCTTTAGGTCTTCCATGCCAATAGTGCAGCATGAGTCTTGTAGTGTAAGCTCTCTGGAGAAGCTCAGTGGCCATAAAAGTTGATTCCTGACTTGACTCAAGTGCACAGTGACTCACTTGAAACAACTTTGACCCAGCAACCCCCCCTCCACAAACAACTGCTCCCTCTGCAAATCAACAGCCTTGCTGGTTGTTCTGAATCATTTGAGATAACTTAAATGCATGCAAAAGCTTCTTTAGGTGCCTTGATAGCACTTAAATCAATGCTTTTATCAGTGTTCAAAACCTAATCTTCAAACTCCAATAACCTGTCTCAGCAAATATTTTGTAAAGACAAACATTAAAGTCCAGTATGATACGAACAAAGCACAACTAGTTTCTTCCTTCATATTCTGGTGGAAGAAGTAAGAAGGAGCACTTGATCTCTTTTCCTGCCCTGTGATAGTCATGTGGACACACCACATGAACACTGGGCTGGTTCTTTTCCTTGCTTTCTGGAGTCTGGCAGAAGGGGGGAAGCTCTTAGTTGTGCCTCAGGATGGAAGCCACTGGCTGAGCATGCGGATGGTCCTGGAGAAGCTCTCGGAGAAGGGGCACGAAATCGTGGCAGTGGTTCCCGAGGCTGCTTTGTTGCTGAAAAGCTCCCAGTCCTTCACCATCAAAACATACTCAGTGCCTTACACGCAGGAGTTTGTGGATGACTACTACCAGAAACTCGGGGAGAAGAGCTTTGAGTTGACCCTGACGGTGTTACTCAGCAATATCTCACAACTGACCAGCCTGTTCTCTTCTGCTTGTCGGCACCTCCTGTATGACCAAGAGCTGATGAGGTACCTCCAGGACAGCAAATTCAATGCCATCATGATGGATCCCGTGTTGCCCTGTGGACCAATTCTTGCTGAGCATCTCTCTCTCCCCTCAGTCTACTTCCTGCGTGGCCTCCCGTGTACCTTAGACTACAACGCTGCGCAGTGTCCCAGTCCTGTATCCTACGTGCCCAGGACTTTCTCCTCCGCTTCAGATCACATGACATTTCTGGAGCGTGTCAAGAACCTCCTGCTCGGGCTCTCAGAGGGTGTGCTTTGCCACCTGTTTTATGTAGAGTACAGGAACTTGGCTTCTGAGTTTCTTCAGAGAGATGTGACGATGCCGGAGCTCTTCAGCCAAGCATCAGTGTGGCTGATGAGATCTGACTTTGTTTTCGAGTACCCACACCCCATAATGCCAAACATGGTCTATGTGGGAGGCATCAACTGTGTGCAAAAGAAGCCGCTGTCAAAGGTTTGTCCTCACAGATGCCGAGGGTGTCATGGCATTTATTGGTGATTTATTTAAGATGTGCTGGTTTAAGGGCTCATTGGTGTGTTCAGCCGGAGAAGAGGAGACTGAGGGGGGACCTCATTGTAGTGACAACTTCCTGAGGAGGGGAAGAGGAGGGGCAGGCCCTTATCTCTGCTCTGTGGGGACCAGGGACAGGACCCCAGGGAATGGCTGGAGTTGTGTCAGGGGACGGTTAGGTTGGATATTAGAAAGAGGTTCTTCCCCCAGAGGGTGGCTGGGCACTGAACAGGGTCCCCAGGCACAGGACACAGCACCAAGGCTGACAGAGGTCAAGGACAGTGCCCTCAGGGACAGGGTGAGATTGTTGGGGTGTCCTGTGCAGGGCCAGGAGTTGGACTCGATGATCCTTGTGAGTCCCTTCCAGCTCAGGATGTTCTGTGATTCCATGTGCACAAATACCCCAAGCCAAGGGTGTGCAAAGACACAGAGGGAGAAGCACTGTAAGGTAGCAAATAAGAGGATGATTGGAAAAAAGAAGCCTTCAGGATTGTTTAAATCTCCCTCATGCTGTGCAAACAGTGCAGATGTCAGTGGTTTGTTTTCAGACCAGGAGTTATTGCTGAGCTTACAACCCATTTACTACTGTAAACTCAGGACTTTCCCTTTGATAATTGCCATGATAGAGCACCAAATCTGAAGATAAACTTTTACAACCCACTGTATATCAAATCTCTCAGTCTTTGCTCCTTGGCTTGACTCCAAGGGCACAAAGCAATCCAAAGGTCAGAGTTCTGTGTCCAGTCACTGGAGTGAACTCCAGGCAAGGAGCTGATCATTAACTGGATGTTAATGAGCTAGCAGTTGCTCCTCAGTCCCATTCATGACTTTTGCTCAGCCTTTCAGCCCCACACACTGTGTTTGTCACTCCTCTCTATGTCTGAACCCCCTGATGTCAATCAGAACATTCAGCTTCATCCAGTTCCTCAAAGCCTCCACTGTGCACAGATGATAAACCCAACATTTACCCACAGTTAAAAATTACCCCATTTTCTCTGTTAAAAATTAAACACCCACCTTAGTTAAGATTCAAGTACAAAGTACCCCTCGGTTCATTCCTTGTCCCCGCAGCCATTTAAAACCCTGAGAGCACAAGGGAAATGGCTCCTTCAAACGCAGGATTTCATTCTCTCACCTCCTGGGTCGTGTTTTTCCTGCCCCTGTGGAGCTTTTGTGGAGGTGGGAGGCTTTTGGTTGTACCTATTGATGGCAGCCACTGGCTGAGCATGCGTGCGGTCGTGGAGCAGCTCCGGCAGAGGGGACACGACATCGTGGTGGTGGCACCGGAGATAAACCTGCGCATCCATCCGTCCGTGCTCTACACCCTGAGAACGTACCCCGTGTCTTACACCAGGGACTATGTGGAGGCAGAATTCAGACACATGGGCTACAGGAGCTTCACACCCCAACCATTCCTGGCAAAACTCTCCAAAATAGCCAATTTTACCACCATGTTTTTCGACTCCTGCAAGCGTCTCCTGGCTTCCAGAGAGCTCATCAAATACCTGGAGGAGAGCAAATTTGATGCCGTTTTCATGGATCCTTTCTTTCCCTGTGGACAGATAGTGGCCGAACATCTCTCCCTGCCTTCTGTGTACTTTGTTCGGGGGCTGCCCTGCAGCCTGGACTTCCATGCCACCCTCTGTCCGAACCCTCCTTCCTACATCCCCAGGTTTTTCACCCGCTTCACGGACCGCATGACCTTCCTCCAGCGCGTGGGCAACCTCGTGGCCACACTGAGCAGCTCCCTGGCTTGCGCTTTTCTCTATTCTCCCTACGATCCTCTGATCAGGGAATTCCTCCAGAGGGAGGCGACGGTGCCGGAGCTGCTGAGCCACGCGGCTCTTTGGCTCATGAAATATGACTTTGTGTTTGAGTACCCCCGGCCCCTCATGCCCAACATGGTCTTGGTCGGAGGCATAGGCTGCACTCGGGCAAACAAGTTATCCCAGGTTAGTTCCCATTTTCCTTAGTGCCTGCACTGCGAGCTCGGTCCACGAGAGGGAGCTCTCAGGCAGGAATAAGTAGTACCAGGTGGGAATGGCTGGGGAAGCGCTTGGCATCTCTGCATCCATCCCTGGAGCAATGAGGAGTGAACTACTTTGTGGGACACCTCTGGATTCCCAGACAAAGCTGCACGACAAAAAGGACTTTTCCCATTTTCCCTGTCTATTTCCATTCCCTTTTCCTTTTTTTCCACAGCTTCCTCACAAGGGGCAGTACCAATCTCTGACAGCACCCCAGGGAACAGCTGCAGTTGGGTCAGGGGAGGTTTAGGTTGGATCTCAGGAAAAGGTTCTCCCCCCAGAGGGTGGTTGGGAACTGAACAGGCTCCCCAGGGAATGGTCATGGCCCCAAGGCTGCCAGAGCCCAAGGAGTGTTTGGAAAACACTCTCAAGGACAGGATGGGATTTTGGGGTGTCCTGTGCAGGCCCAGGAGTTGAACTCAATCCTTGTGGGTGCCTTCCAGGAACTGCAGATAGTGGCAGACCTGAAGGAAATTTTCCAGGAAGTCGCACCTTAGAACACAAAAACATTTAAAAAACAAAGAAAAACTGATGTGACTGATCCCTCAGGACATAAATAGAGTTAAATAGGCCTCTAGACAGCCACAAAAATATGGAAAAGAGCAGACACCAAGAGATTCAGTCGTGGTTGTCCCTGCCCATGGCAGGGGGATGGAATGAGATGATCTTTATAGTCCCTTCCAACCCAAACCATTCCATGCTTCTATGGTTATCCCATCAGATCCTAGAGATAACATTTCCGTTGCCAGACTTACAGGGAACATTTAGTTCATGTATTCCACTTATTTCACTCTGACTCCTGCACATTGCCTACAGGTTTGTCTTTCCTTCTTTGGTTTGACCGAATATTTTTCTACAGCAGAGAATTTTTGTTCCAGCCATTGGATGTTTTTGTGCTTCATCATTGTTCTTGTATTCCAGTGCTGGATCTTCTATTATTGAAATCAATCAAACAAAACAGATACAAACCCCTGCAAAGAAGAACACCAGCTCTAAATCCAGAGTTGCGGTAAATGTGAAAATAAACCACCTGGGGAATGGTTGCCAGGAAAAATATGATGGTGATCTATCCAAGGGCAGGTTGGACAGGGCTTGGAGCAACGTGGTCTAGTGCAAGGTGTCCCTGCCCATGGCAAGGGGTGGAATGAGATGGGCTTTGGGGTCCCTTCTTACCCAAACCATTCTGTGATCCTGCGAATTGATCAGCTTAATTGGTCCAGCATCATTTTTATGGCACAGAAACTGATGTCTTTGAGCAGACAGGCTTTGCTACACGACTGTTTTAAAGGCAATTTCTCCTCAGATCCAGAGTGAATCTCCATCCAAGCACCTCCACAACCTGTGCCCATCTCTTTTTTTCCCCAGGACTCGTTTTCCTGATAATTTTGGACAGCAATTCCAGCATTTTGTGTGGAAAGGACTTTGGCTAAGGATGTGCTTTCTCTTGGCAGGAATTTGAAGCTATTGTGAATGCCTCTGGAGAACACGGCATCGTTGTCTTCTCGCTGGGCTCCATGGTCTCCGAGATTCCCACGAAGAAAGCCATGCAAATCGCGGAGGCCTTGGGAACAGTCCCACAAACGGTACCACCTCCCTCTTCCCCTTCCAGCAGGGTAATTCCATGCCGTTTCCAGGCCTTCCCTCCCTTCTCCTGCTGAGAACTGATGTGATGTTGGCTCCTCCTGACAGGTCTTGTGGAGATACACGGGACCCACGCCCCCCAACCTGCCCCAGAACGTGAAGCTCGTCAAGTGGCTGCCACAGAACGATCTCCTGGGTAGGTCTGAGGAGCCCTGAGTGGCACCAACGTGGTCCTTTCACTCCAGTACTGCTGTTGGAAGGCCCCAGGAGCAACATCTGTGGGCCACAGGTCTTGTTGGGAGTTACCACCTCATGACCCCATCCCTGTGGGTCACAGGCCTTTGCTGTTGGAGCCAGAGCTTGTCTTTTACAGACTTACCCGATTGCACCTTCAGAACTCCCAGTCCAAAAGGGGCGTCTCTATCTCTCAGCTACCCAGCCTTGACACCCAGCTGTGTTTTTGTCATGTCTGCTGAGCTGAAAAGAAAATTTATGGTCCCCAAGTGAGCATTTCCAGACAGGTATCTGTGCTTTTCAAGTGCAGAAGTTGTACGTGCAGTGGCCAGGAGAACATTTGTTGGTGAGACAACAGGCTCAGCTGTGAGAGATCTTCACAACCAGCAAATCAGAGAACCATAGAATATGCTGAGATCCCATCAGGATCATCCAGTCCAACTCCTGGCCCTGCACAGGACACCCCAACAATCCCATTCTGTCCCTGAGAGTGTTGTCCAAACACTTCTTGAACTCAGGCTCGGGGCTCTGACCATTTCCTGAGGAGCCTGTTGCAGTGGCCAGTCACCCTCTGGGGGAAGAACCTTTTTCTGAGATCCAACCTAAACCTGGTAAAAAAGTAATTCAGTGGCAACATCCTCTTTAACCTCTCCTGGCTCTGTTTTAATCCCAAAATCCAAGAAGCCTTGGAGGATTACCCAGGATTACCCAAACCAAGACAGAGCTCTACAACCCGAAGTTCTTTCAATGCTCTGTTCTCTCCCTTAAGTCCATAAGGAGCAATGCCCACGACAGCCCAAACTTTGTGATTTATACCAACCAGGGCCACTGTTTGTGTAGGTTTTGGGTTGTTTTGAGTCAGTAAACCCCAGAGCTGAGCCGAGCCTGTGCTTCCCTCCACAGCCCACCCGAAGACTCGTGCCTTCATCACCCACGGGGGCTCCCACGGGGTGTACGAGGGCATTTGCAACGCGGTGCCCATGGTGCTGATGCCCCTCTTTGGAGACCAGATGGACAATGCCAAGAGAGTGGAGTCCCGGGGAGCAGGACTGACCCTCAACATCCTGGACATGACCTCCCAGGATATTTCCACTGCCTTGAAAGCTGTAATTAATGAAAAAAAGTGAGTGACAACCTTCCTCCTCCCGCGCTTGGGCAGCACCTGCACGTTGACTTCCAGCTTAGCAGGAGGTTCATCTGCTCTGACAGGGCTTCTTATGTCCAAGTTGGGGATTTGAGAGCAGCTTCTTCCTTTGGGAAGTTGGTGCTTGCCCTGGGTTAACCTCAGCTTGTCCCTGTGGGATCATTACTATAACTGATAGTGGAGGATGCAGGGATGGGAGCATTCAGGGATCAGAGAAGATGGGCTATAAATGCAATGGAAGAAATCGGTTTGACAAAAGATGTGGCACCTCCTTAAAGCCAAATTTCCCAGGCAGTGACAGAGGAGGCTTTGACACAGGGTGGCAGGAAAGGCAGTGGGTGAAAGGAGATGTGACAAACAGCTTTTTTTTCCCCAAACCAGTGGTGACGTGAGTCAGTGGGAACCCTGAAAGGGTGGAGTGGCTGATTTTTTGCCCAGAGGCAAGTGGCAGTGCCTCAGAGTATTCCAGAGGCTGTATTCCATCAGGAGGCTTTATCTTCCTTCACCTTTAACTTCCTTGGCAGGGGTTACCAAGCACAGCTGTTACCACTCATTTATTTTACAGCTGAGTTTTCTCAGTCATTTTTCTCCTCCTAGAGCTCACCAGGAGCTGTATGAGCACAGAGAGAGCTGAAGGCTGGACAATTCTAGACAGAGCAGGAGGAATATGCAGGATACAATGAGGAAGATCATAGAATTGCAGTCAACAAGTGTTTTGGGGCATCAGAGAGAAAAGGAGCTTTAGAAGCTCTTCCCTGCTCCCATTCCCAGTTTCTTAGTCCTTGGTATCATCTTCATCATGTTTCTGAGAAATAGCACCTTATTGACATTGTTTCTTAAGATAAATAATAATAATATTATAATAGTGCAGCTTGATCTTGAAAAGCTGGACATCTTTCTCACACCCAGTCTCACATCTCAGCCAGAGAACTTCACCCCAGAGATTTTGCTGAAAGCTTTTCCTTCTTTTCTAATACCTTTCCCTCCTTCTTTGCCATGGAAAACAGCACTTTTCCAGGCCCAAAACTTTGCCATCATCCTTCTCAAGGGGTGGGAAACGCCATCAGAGAAGCTCCCAGGGGGCCGTCAGACGACTGGCACTGCATCCCCTTGTTTGTGGGGGCTCAGCCTCAAAAGCACAGTGTGGCTGCTCCATCCCTGGAAGTGTCCAAGGCCAGGCTGGACAGGGCTTGGAACAACCTGGCCTAGTGGAAGGTGTCTCTGCCCATGGCAGGAGGTGGAACGGGATGAGCTAAAGCTCCGTTCCCTTCCAACCCAAACTATTCCATGCCTCAAAATACCCAACCCCCTTCCCTTGACAGGTACAAGGAGAACATCCAGCGCCTCTCAGACCTTCACCTGGACAGACCCATCCACCCCCTGGACCTGGCTGTGCACTGGGTTGAGTTCGTGATGAGGCACAAAGGGGCCCCACACCTGCGACCTGCTGCCCATGAGCTCAACTGGGTGCAGTACCACTCTCTGGATGTCATCGCCTTCCTCCTGCTCGTGGGGCTCCTCTCCCTCTTCATCTCCATCAAGTGCTGCCTGTGCAGCTTCCGCAGGCTCTGTGGGAAGAAGGGAAGGACAAAGAAAGCAACCAAAGCCAAGTCCCAGTAGCCGGTGACACCAGTGGGGGAAGATAAAGCCCCTGCTCCTGACCACAAGGATCAGGGAACAGCTCAGATTTTGCTGCAATAAGCACTGATTTTCCAGTCAAGAAATAACAGGGATCCTTTAAAATAGCACCATGAGAAGGGGTATTTCGCTGAGATAATTTTTGCCTTTAATTAAGAATCTGTTGTTAAATATATAGGAGTGCTCTCACAATCAGACAGCTGAGGGCTGAGTGTGAAATCCAGGGCTCCTGGCTTCCACCTTGGTGTACAGAGGACTCTCAGGGACTTTTTATTTTAATCTCTCCATGCAATGGATATACAGGGATTTTGGAAGACTTCCAGTGCTTTAGGAGAAGCATCTAGAGTAAGGTTTATCAAACACTCTGAAATCTTTGTATAGCTGCTGTTGTAGGAGAGGCAAATGTTATGCACTGACAATACGTCATGTAAACCAAGCTTAAAACAGGTGTTGGAAATGTTTTCAACATCCTGAACAAGACCAAAAGTTTTGGCAGGGAAGCTGTTGTAAAACCACTGTGTTTAACCCAAATTCCTCCTCCTCAATGCTGTATCTGGAGCTCACCTGTTTGGTGATGCGATCATTGTATGCATTGTTTATACACCACAACTTGATTAACTCTTACTAAGTGATGCTCAGGTAAAGACCCAAACCCCCACCCCTATAAATAAATACTCAAAATAATAACTGGCCTTGTGCAAACACAACTTGCCACAATGACTTTTAATCCTTTTTCTTTCTGCACCCTCACACCACATACTCTCACATGGGGAGGCCTCGCCACTCACAACTCTCACCTCCACCTTGGGCTGCACCAACAGAGCTAAAAATCTGCCTTGTGTCTCACCCCTCTCCCACCACTGGGCTCCCAGGGAGGAACCATTCCCCACACAGCAGCCCTTCCTTTACCCTCCCAGGCTCTGGGCATTCCCCATTCCCACAAATTTCATTCTGCCCCTAAGGGTTACCTCCATTTTTTTTCTCCAAAATATTTCTTTTTTGTTATAGTTTCCCCCTCAAGTTTTACCCACCAAAGTTTCCCAACCTATTACTGATTCCTTCCATTTACATAGAAAATGTTCAGTCTCTTCTCTAGAGATTACCCCAGGTTTCACCCCCCAAATCTTCCTTACCTGCCTCAGTTCACCTCAAAATACTCATTCTTGCCCCTAGAGATGACATCAACTTGAGTCACTGGTTCTGAGCTTTAAACAATGTCAGGTGAGCTCAGGTTCAGGCTGTGCCAAGGGCAGGACTTGGAGCTGAGAAACAGACACTGGAACTGGCCAAATGAGCCATGTTTGAGCCCCAAAACACAGGATTTGGGCTTTACTTCAAGCCCCAAAAAACTTCTCTGTGAAGTTCTGTGAAGCTCAAACACTGGCTGACTAACCCTGGTTTCAAGACCCCACAACACAGGATTTGAAGTCTGCCTCAAGCCCCTAAAACACACATCTCAGCCTCTGTGATTCCAAATTCTGTCTGAGTGATCCTGGTTTCAAGACCCCAAAACACAAGGCTTAGTGTCTGAATAAGGCCAGGTTTGAGCACCCAAAATGCAGCACTAAGTGTCCACTTCTGAGCCCAAACACACAGAATGTGGTCTGTCCTTAAGCCCACAAAAAGCAGGACTTGGTCACTGTTTCTCAGCCCTAAATGTGGCCACATAAGGCTGGCAGGACTTACTCTCCATTTCTCAGCTTCAGTACTGCCCACATGAGCCTGGTTTCAAGCCTAAATGCTGTACAGAACTCTGTCTCTGCTTTATGCCCCCAAAATTCAAGACTTAGTCTCTCTTTGTGAGCCCAAACACTGGCTGAGGGACCCTGGTTTCAAGGGCCCAGAACACAGAATTCAGTCACTGGTTTTTGAGCCACTTAAATGCAGCACTTGGTCTCTCTGTGACCCCAAACACACAGGACTCAGTCTTTGCCTCAAGCCCCGAAACCACAGGACTTAAGTCACCATTTCTAAGCCTCAAAAGTGGCCCTATGAGCCTGGTTTCAGAACTCCAAAAAGCAGGATTCAGTCTTGCTCTGAGCCAGATTTTGAGCACCCCAAACAGAGCCCTGGGTCTGTCTCTGGGGCCCAAGTGGGTCTGGTTCTGAGCCCCCCAAGCTGCCCCATTTGGTAGTCAGGCACCAGCAGCCACTCACTCACTCCCCAGTGGGATGGGGGGGATCAGAGACAAAAACACAGCTCATGGCAGGGGGGGGGGATCAGAACAGTTAAATGATGGAAACCAAGAAAAGCACAATCATTCCATATTAATAACAATACTTAATATTAACAATAGCAGTGATGAGAACGATAACCACAAGGACAGAATGAGAAGCCCCAAAACAGACCAGTGCTGCCCCTGGCACACCCAGCTCCTGGGAAAATCCAGGCAAAGGCACAGGAGAGCCAGGAAGAGGGAAAATCGTGGTCCTGACTGAGCAGTGCAATAGCTCAGCCCTTTGGAGCACAAGGAACCCCAAACTTTGGCCTGTTCTGGCATTGCCTGCAGGGAGATGGGAACTGCAGCAGCAACTCTCCTGTTCCCACAGATGCCTCTCTCTCTACAAGCCAGGGATGTGGTGCTGAGTGCCACACACATGGGAAGCCTCAGCATTCCCTGGGGATGCCGTTCCATGGTGGACTTGTGGCTTTGGCACTCCCATTCCAGTTGGGAATGCCACAAACAGCTGCTTGGGGTGTTTCCCCTCGCACCCCACCACTGGGACAGCACAGAGAGGATAGGACTGACTTACTGGGTTTGGAATTCCTTGTTTACAAAGCAGGCCTTGGAATATCCAGAACACCAGGAGGGTCCCTGGAAGCCACAGGTCACACAGGCAGAGTCAGACAAACCATCCTGAACTGGTTTTCCAGGGGATACAACAACTCCAAAGCTGTTCCTTCCGCTTGGGACAGCCAGGCATAACATCCCCATGGATTTCTGACAGGAAAAACCTCACAGCTCCAAAAGCTCTTCCCAAAGCTACACCAGCATTCCAACAGGCTCTAAGGAATAAACAACAGGAAAGACCATCTCAGGGTGCAAACCACGAGCTGGGCACCACATTCTGCCCCAGAAATGGGCTGTTTCCATATCTCTGGGACAGTTGGGGCCATCCCTGTTCCCCCACTCTTCCACTTAGGAAAAGGAGACCTCGCAGCCCTTAAACACCCCAAACACTTGTCCAAGAGCAAGCCCAACACCTTTTCCCACTAAGCAGTGGTTTGACCCTGGCTGGATGCCAGGGACTCACTAAAGCTGCTCTCTCACTCCCCTCTGCAAGGGGCAGGGGAGAGAAAATTTAACAAAGGGGTTCATGGTTTGAGATAAGGGCCATAAGAAACCCCTCACTGATCACCATCACAGGCAAAACAGACTCTAAGTGGGGAGCTTAAGAATTTATTACTAACAGGACCAGAGCTTAAGAGCGAGAAGTAAAATAAATCTTAAAGACACCTTTCCTCCACTCCCCTCCTTCCAAGTTCTACCTCCTCGCCCCCAGTGGTGCAGGGAGATGGGAATGGGAGTTACGGTCAGTTGTTGTTTCTGCCACTGCTCAGAGAAAAGATCCTTCCCCTGCTTCCCATGGGGTCCCTCCCGTCTGAGACAGTCCTTCAAGAACTTCTCCAGTGCGAGTCCATCCCACAGGAGACAGGTCATTATCAACTGCTGTCATTTGGTCACTTTTCCACAGGGTGCANAGGGAATCTTCCAGCAGCTACTCAAAGAAGCCTCCCCCATAGCCCCCCCCCTTCACTGCTACAAAAACCCACCTACCCTGTGACACCACTCAGTCATTCCAGCTCCTGGACACCCTCCAGTGTCCCAGTCGCAGTTCCNCTGGTTCCCATCTTCATGTCCCCCTACATTTTTTCTCCCTTCTTCAGTTTGTTATCACAGAGGTGTTACCATCACTCCTGATTGGCCTGGCCTTGGCCTGGAGCCTGGAGCTGGCTGACATTGGCTCTGCTGGAACTGAGGGAATCTTCCAGCAGCTACTCAAAGAAGCCTCCCCCATAGCCCCCCCCCTTCACTGCTACAAAAACCCACCTACCCTGTGACACCACTCAGTCATTCCAGCTCCTGGACACCCTCCAGTGTCCCAGTCGCAGTTCCACCTTTTCCCACCAGGCAGACTCACTGAATCCACACACTGAACGTGCCCCTCACCTCTCTCAGGGCCTCAGCACCAGGGGCAGCAGCAATTCCAGCCCCCATCCAGTCTGGATTTTCCCCCGTTCCTGATTCTGACCCCAAACCAGTTTGGATTTTTCCCCAATTCCTGTTTCCAGCCCTGACCCTGTCCAGGTTTTTCCCCCTTCCCAATTCCAGGGGCAATCCATTCTGGGGTTTTGCCCATTCCCAATTCTGGACACAATCCCATCTGGGTTTTCCGCTATTCCAGATTCACACAACAATCTAGTCTGGATTTTTTCCCCTATTTGGGATTCTGGGAATGATCCAGTTTGGCTTTTCCCCTATTCCCCATTTTGAGTGCAATCCAGTCCATTCCCAATTCCAGCTGCAATCCCATCCAAGTTCTCCCCCATTCCCTACTTTCACTACCTCTCCCCTACTATTGCCTCACTCCACCTCACAACGTTCATTCTCTCAAGTGTTATTTCTGTCTCCTATGGATTTTACCAATCCCACTATCAAAGTCACAGAATATCCCAAGTTGGAGGGATCCACAAGGACCCTGCACAGGACAATCCCAACAATTCCATGCCCCTGAGAGCCTTGTCCAGATCCCAACTCTTCCACCAAGATCCTGAAACTCCACTGGCTCTGCCCAGCCCCGGTGTTACATATAATAATTTGTTAATATATAGATACAAATGTCAAAAGG
Source organism: Calyptomena viridis (assembly GCA_013390005.1). Classification (NCBI taxonomy): domain Eukaryota; kingdom Metazoa; phylum Chordata; class Aves; order Passeriformes; family Eurylaimidae; genus Calyptomena; species Calyptomena viridis. The sequence goes on from WEIV01000138.1 coordinate 28,332, forward strand.
TTTTGAGGTTCTCGGGATGCCTTCAAAAAAACCCAAGTAATTGACATTTCTTAATCTTAAAAAAACACCAAAAAACCAACCACCAAAACACACCCTTAAGGGGGTAAAAACTAAAAATCCACCAACAAGAAAAATCATCCAGGAAGACAAGAAAAAGAAGGTACAAACCCCCATTTTTCATTTGGGCCAGCTCTGAAATTTGGGGTTACAGAGCAGAGATCACTGAGGGGAAGAGGAATGACCTTTTATCCCCAAAAGCTCTAATGTGGTGTCCAGCTCAACGACAAATTCCCACACTGGGGAATTCCAGCCCCTGGAATTCCAGCCCCAGGGTCTCAGCTGCAGTTCCACCTTTACCCACCAGGCGGCCCCACCGAGTCCTTCCACAGGTGGTTTCTGAAAAGATGTTTGGAAAATAAAATAAATAAATAAATAGATAACTTTAAGTCAATCACAATTTTATCTTCATTAATCATTATCACAGTGAGCAAAAGCACATTGTGGAAAATATCCACTATTAATTCAGAAGATTTTTTGGAATTTCAGGGCCTTCAAATGACCCTGAATACAGGGGGAAAAAGAAGTTGATGGCAAACACATCTTTCAAACTATGGCAGAAGCAGAATAAAAGTTTCTGTGTCCAAGTTATAACAAACAGGACTTTGAAGCACTTGAACTGTAAATTCACTTTTGAAGTGTCACAACAGTAAGTCAGAAAATCCCTAATTTTCATGAGTTTCTTTCAGCAGCAAAACCCAATCCCCAGCAGAATTAGAGTGTTTATTACGCTGTGATATGTATTTTACAGTGGTTTACAGTTTGATGTATATTTATTTATTACACTGTTATTCTCCAGTGTATTTATAACACTGGTTTTGTGAAATTTTTAAAGTTTTGCTTCCCC
>WEIV01000138.1:30086-105331 GCA_013390005.1 Calyptomena viridis
GAGGGCAAAGGGCCGGGGGGCACCTCGGGTTAATGATCCCGATTTAAATCCAATCCCACGGCCCCAGATTTGGGGTGTTACCGTGAGAGGAGAGGGAGGAAAACTCTGACTGCACTCAGCTCTTCCCAGCTCCTTGACAGAGATCACCTGGTACGTTGTCAAGCTCTTTGCTGTTTTATTTATATACACAAACCCATTTGTATTTTCAAATCCTATAGATCCATAATCAGAATTCCTTATAGTCCAAAATCCTGTCTATAATACAGCAGATACGGGGTCTTATTTTGAAATTAATTTAGCTCTAAATTAATATTATTGTTCAATACAGATATAACAATGAGGAACTTCATAGTTTTCAGTATTTTACAACATCCCCCTGCCATGAATTTTCAGGCATTTGTGAGCTGTAACCTCCCTTTATGGGGGGGACTCCCCTCATCCCATCCCACCATCGCTCTCCCAGTGATATGGGGGTGCCCCAATAACGCCATCAGCCCCCCAGACTTTCCCAGCCCCCTTTTTGTTCACCCCCAAAGGTGGCACAAAATGAGTCCAAGTGTCCAACAGCAGCTTGGTGCTTCCATAATGCCCTTTACATATGCACGTACCCCCCCTTACAGGAAGGAATTCTTTCTTTCCCAATACCCCATATCTCACCCTGCCCTCTGGCAGTGGGAAGCCATTCCCCCTTGTCCTGTCCCTCCAGGCTTCTAAAATAGTCCCTCTCCATCTTTCCTGTGGGCTCCCATCAGACACTGGAAGGCCACAATTAGGTCACCCTGAAGCTTCTCTTTTCCAGGCTGAACAATCCCAATTCTCCCAGCCTTTCCTCACAGCAGAGCTGCTCCATCCCCCTGATCATCTTGGTGTCCCTCCTCTGGACTAAACCCAACAAGTCCATGTCCTTCCTGTGCTGGATCCCAGAGCTGGATGCAGTGATCCAGGTGGGATCTCAGGAGAGCAAAGAGACAGAATCCCTTTTCTCTCTGTACCCAATTCCCTTGCTCATCCCAGGATCCCTGCTGATCCTGTTCCCTGGCAGCTCACAGGCAAGGTTCATCCAGAGCCACTGAGGTGATACCCAGGTCCCTGGAGCACTGGAAAGGGAAAATGACAATGGGAAAAGGGTTAAACAGGGAAAAACAGGCAGCAAATGAAACTGGGCAACTGCTCAAAAGAGCTATTTCTGCCTCTGAACCATTTGCACTGACATTCCCTGCAGTATTCCTTAGAATCCCCATCAGATGGAATATGAAATCCATTTAACTTCCTTCATGGTTTTGTTTGCTTGTTTGGGGCAATGACACTGGGTTTTGGTTGGAGATTTTAAGGTGCCTCCGTGGCTTTCATCATTTTCCAAAGTCTATTTTGATTTCCACTTCCTATGTCCTCACTCCATTTCACCACAAAACCTCTCCACTGGGAGCACATCGTTCCCCAGGCTGTTAAAAATGAGGTTCAGCTGCAAGGACTGCAATAAATAACATTTACAGGAGTCTCAAGTCCCAAAATAGACAGGAAATATTTCCCACGTGACCCCCAGTGATCCCTCTGGGAAGGTTTTTGCTGCCTGGAGAGTCTTGGAGGTATTTGGTGACCAGGAAATACACACAGGAAAAGGAAGTGGGTGCTAAAAACCCCTCAACAATGCAGTTATCACTGCTGGGACTGCTCTCAAGAGCCAAAATTCAGCCAGGATCACACACAGTGAACCTCAAACCTTTACAGCAGTGGTCAAAGTCTGTTCATGTCAAGACTTCCATGGAAATAAGTTAAGACTTCTCTGGAAATAAATCCCAGGTCTTCCATCCTTTGTTCCAGCATGACCTTTAGGGGCAATTTCGAGTTTTTATGAATTCTGCTTGTGTTTGCAAGCACAGAGAGGAGCAACTAAGGACAAGTTCAACAAGGTACATGAGCAGCCAGGAACAAGATTGCAGCTGATTTAGGAAGTCACAGCTGATTTTTCCCAATGGATTGGGGATTCATTACCCAGTGAGCTGCACTCAAATTCCCAAATTCCAGCTGTGTGAAGGCTTCTCCCCCTCATCAGGTTTTTCTCCTCTACCACTTTTGTTTTCTTTCATTGAGATGTTTATTGGGCAATGAATTCTCACACAGGAACAATGCACTGCAGACCCAGCAGATCCTGCTACAATTCAATGTTCTTTGAGAATTCAGGAATTTCACAGGGAATGGCTACAGGTACTCACTGCTACCCCCAGACTCGTTAATATTTCTAAAGCTCTTTGGGGTTTCAGCATTTCTAGATGCCAAATGGAGGGTGTGGGGGTTAAACAGCAATTTTAACATTTAAAAGTTCAAATCCAATTATTCCCTCAATGCAAACCAAAACATCTTTGGAGCTGAAGCCCCAGGCACTCATGGGCAATTTAATCCTTGCTCTAGACTCCTGTCTGGGCTGGTAAAGAGAGAAGTATTTTATCCTTTACTTACATTTTCAGAATTTGATCTGTTGAAATCCAAGGATGCTCCACTGGATGATGCAAAGGAAAAACGCTCTGCACGAGAGTGGGACTGAATGAGCTTCAAGGTCCCTTCCAATCCAAAAAATCCAGGATTCTATGAAGTGCACGAATTAAATCTTCACACCCTACTGGGGAAAACAAGGAATGCTGCACGTCTTTTACAGGGAAGAAACATATACTGTTAAAATTCAGTGCAGGAGGGGTTTGATGTGACACCGAAACTCGTTGCACTGATGGCTAAAAGCCAGGAGCAGCACAATTCCACACCTGGTCTTTATTTTCCCTTGGAAAGGGAAAAAGGATGTGCAGGGCCAGAACTGGAGTGTCCAGCAGAGGACGCTCCGGTATCACCACCAGGAGGGAGCAAGGAAAAGGTCTCTGTTCCCACCAAACCAGCCCAGGTGGGTGCGTGGAAGTCGACGGCGACTCGTTTATCCACCTGTGCTCCGGGAATACGGACCCTGCTGCAAGGAGATGATTTTCAGAGGGAATTAGGAGCCAAAGCACGTGGGACAAGGGGCTTCGGTGCAGAGGAAGGAGCTGGAGGGGCTGCAGCATCACCACGTTCTCCCAAGCCTTCCCAAGGGAAAGGTTAATCAGGGACAATGTCCCCTCCTACTGCCCCTTAACTGGGGCCATAGAAAGCCATTAAACAGGGCAGAGGCTCCAGCCCAGCTTCCCTGGAGATGGAGAAATCCACAAGCACAAGCCCTTTTTAAGGCTCAGAGCTGAGACTGAGTCACCTCCCAAAAAGGGGAAACTGAGGCAGAGCCAAGCCTTGCTTCCCTCCCTGAGCTCCCCAGAGCCCCGGGCACTGCAGGCTCAGCTTTTCCAGCAAATCCTTCAAATCTCTGGGAAAAGACAGCAGCCAAAATCCCTTGGCTGTCCTTGGGGGTACAAACACCTTCCACCTCCACGGCCGAGCCCTCACATCACCCCCCTCTAGAGCTGCTGCTTTCTGCTCTCACCCAGGAACTGGTTTTGTGCCCATTTTATTTTTCCCCTGGATTTTAACATCCAACAAGACAGGGGGAAAAAAAGCAGCGGGAGACAGTGCTGCTCCCAGCTCTCCTAGAGCCCCTCAGCCCCCCTGGCTTTGGGATGGGGTGTCCTGGGGGACACAGCAGCCCTGGCTCCTGGAGGAGGATGCACTTGGCATCTCTCCCTGCTTCCCACCAGCCAGACCGCGGGAAATGACAGGAATTGCTGACATTTTTCTGCAGCCACAGGGTTTGTGCAGCCTCACCCCTTCAAGGGCAACGCTGAGGTTTTTCCATTGCCACAGGATCTCTGGGCAGATCTTGGGCTGCTCCAACTTCTCCCCAGTGTGGGGGTCCATGGAGAGCCCACAGGAAAACCCCGAGGTGCTCCAACCTGGCCTTGGACACTTCCAGGGATGGGGCAGCTTCTCTGGCCTCATCACCCTCCCGGCCAGGAATTTGTTCCCAATATCCCACCTAAACCTACTCTGTGTCAGCTTAAAGCCATTCTCCCTTGGGTTCCTCAGACCTGCAATTAAATAATTGAACTTATAATATTTTGGGTGGCTCTACATAAAGTACCAGACCAGGAGACACACAGCAAGGCATCCATGGTGAGGCATTCCCTGTATCCATCCACAGTGCTGGAATAAGGCAGGAGGGGACTGATAATCCCAGAACCACCCACCTTTTTATGCCAATAATTCAGAAACAAGTCAGAGAATGCCCCACAGACCATCAGGACCATCTCCCCAGGGGTACCTGGGCTGGAGGGTGGGTTTGTGAAGCTCCCAACATCAACCACTGCCTCAGCCATGGGATATGAACTCCAGGGGAAGCAGAAGCACCACAACTGCCCCGGCTAAACACAGGGATGTTTTCTCCCTTCAGGAAAAAACCCCAAAACCTGGAACCCAAGCAGGAATTTTCTTACCTAGAGCTTGAGGACAATCAGGAGTTTGGAAGGTGAGATGATCTCCAGTGACTTTCCCTCAGAGAGGGTGGGATGGAAAGGCTCATGGAAGGAGGGGGGATTGAGTGGAAAACCCACTAAATGAATCCCATGTAGCCAAGCTGCTTTGGGATGAAGAGACACCAGCAGATGACATCTAATAGGGACCACTGGAATAGCAACAGCTTTAATTGGAATATTCTTTTTTCTAAAATTTTTCTTTAAAAAAAGAAAAAAAAAAGGAACATGAAACAACAAGTACACCACCACTGCAAAGAGAGATTTTCTTTTGGAGAAGGGCTTGGTGTTCAGCAAGAAAAGGCATCCCAAGGATATATTCCCAGTCCCAGCATGTGAGGAAGGACTGGATTGCAGGCTGAGGACAGGGAGAAATTAATGGAGCTGTCACCCTATGGGCCCCAAAATGTGCTGGCTGCAGTCCCACGGGATTGGGATGTGGATGAGCTGAGCATGGGGTGTGTCAGGCAGCTGCTGAAATGTTCAGGTGGATATTTGGAGTACCTGAGGTAGATAGAAAAACCAAGGAGGGGGGAAAAATAAAGTGCTGGAATTATCAAGGGACATCCCAGAATCTCAGGAGGCTCAAAGTCCTGCCCTCACCTGCTGCTGACACCCCTCCCATCAGAGCACCCCAAACCTGGCCAGGACAAGGGGGAAAGCCAAGACCAGGGGAAAATCCCAGGAGAAAGGCACATGGAGGTGTTCCTCCCTGCAACAGGGATTTTTGCTCCTGCATGGAGAAATGTGCTCTTGGGGTGGCTCAGGGAGAGAGGAAGGGGTTTGGCTGCTCACACCCCTCTCTCTGTGCTACCATGAGTTGCATAGGAAACTTCTCAAAGAGTTTCTCCAAAAACCCTGTGAAGAAATTTAAGGTTCTACTTACTTGTGGGGTCTGTGATCACTCCTGGGGATGTGATTTTGGGAAGGGGAAAGGGGACCATTCCCTTTGCCAGCACCATCCGCCGCCTGCCTTTCCCACTCCTTCTCTTTTCTCTAATTAACCTTCCTGCTGTAGCAGCTTTTCCCTAAAGAGAGGCTTTGCACTTAAAATAATCTTTCTGTGCAAAAATATTTCCCTCCCACGTGAAATATTTGAAGGCTGGGGAGTGGGAGGAGGAGGGGAGGTCCTTCAAAAAACTGGGATATAAAAGGAAATGGAAGCAAAATACAGGCATTGGGCACCACAAATACTGAGCTCGTCGGCACCAGCTTTAGAGCAAAGATTATTTACAAGTTAAACTGGACTCGAGTTAAGCCCCCTGGAATAATGGCATGGAGTGTTAAATCCCATGGAGCACCAGGAACATCTCCAGTTTGGATGAGCTCAGATTTCAAACTAGGAGAAAGATTATCTCTTTTCCCTCTTTTTTTTTTTTGGATGGCAACAATTCTCTCCCCTTTTCTGGCCTCTTCCCCAGAGTTTGCTGCCAGGGGAGGGTGATCCCCTCTAACCATCCTCCTGGTCCATTTCCCAAGGAGAAATCTGGCAAATTCCAAACCTCCAGCTTCTTCCAGAGGTGTCCTGGGTGGCATGAAGTGGCAGCAGCCACTTCTCCTGGTTAAAAACAGGAACAGGGAAGAAGCATCTCCCTGTCCACAAAGGAAAAAACACACATCTGCAGACACACAAAAACAAACCAAAAAATCAACCAAAGGGCTCACAGGGCATGGGAATAAAACTAAAAAAGGTCCTTTTTGGTGCAAGGTGCTTGTTGGGCTGAGGACATCCCAGATTTGATGATATTCCAAGTTCATACGGTGCTTTAGTCACATCTGGTATCCTGCCAAAGCCTGACTGGGCAGGGGAGGGTACTTACTGTGCTTCCTCTTAAACTATGTATTTACAGGACTCATGGTTATCTCAAAAACCAATTTAAAAGTGGATTCCCCAACCTAAAAAACAGCCACAGCTTCACCCCCACCTCCCAAAGTGGTTCCAACTTTTACTGCTCGTTACAAAAATTAGACTTTTATTTGTAAATGCCTATAAAACACAATGTCTTTTGTGATCCCTTCCCACCCCCTCACCCCCCTTGAAAGTTTTTTTTAGTAAGAAATAGTCAAAAGCGGATGAAAAGCCATCCCCTTTTGGATGAATTCCCATCAAGGAGGGACGTCTCCTGCTGATTTCCAGTCCTGGTGGAGAACTTGCAAAACTTTGGCCTCTTAAAACCCAGGGAGATCAACCTCCACTTCTCCTTTTTAGAGTCAGCTGCTTAAAAAACAGGGGGAAGAAGCACGGGGGAAAAAAAATAATCCCAGGGAACGAGATGTGGACAAACAAGGGCTAAATGGCAAAATCCTCGTGGTCCTGGGGGCTGAAGGCAGCTGCCCGGAGCATGTCCAAGGAGTTGACCAGGATCAGGGTGCCTGTGAGGTGCTTCCAGCGTTTGGTGATGGGGTTTTTCATCTTGTCCAGCCCCGTGTGCAGCTCCTGGATGACATCCCGGTAGCTGTCGCCCATCTGGCTGCTCCAGGTGAGCAGGAAGTCGTAGGCTGGCTTCCACATGGCCTGGAGGGATGGGGAAGAGGAGGGAAGGAGAGCAGAGCTCAGCCAGGCTGGGTGGGCAGCAGGCAAAGCCATGCCATGACGCCCCAGCATTCCAGGACAAGCATATTCCCAAAAAAACACCGCCCCCCCCACCGAATTTCCCAAGCACACCCGAACCCCTTGGATCCCCCAAAGGTGCTCTGCAGGTATCTCCAGAGAAACATGGAATCATTTGGGTTGGAAAAGATCTTTAAGGTCATCAAGTCCAATCGGGCACAGTGGTCTCATTCCAGGAAAAAAAGCTCCTTTCTGCTGTTTCCTACGTGATCCTGTTGGAATCTGCCCTGGGACTGGAGGCATCAGGATGCTGGGGAGCTCCCGGGCCCAAGTGTCTCATCCAGCTGGGATTTAAACCTGGGCTCAGCTGCTCAGAGCCTGGAGCTAACAATGCCAAGGCCGTGGCTTCAACCCCTGGATGGGACCACTCACTGAAGAGCTGGACTTGAAGCTCCACCTGGGTCCCTTCCATCCCAGAATATCCCGTGATTCTGTGAAACCACGTACTCGGAAGCCGTGGGTCAACAGCCGGACTTGAGAGATCTTTTCCAACCGAAACAATTCCGTGCAACCTGCCACCCAAAGGTGCCCCTGGAAACCCAGACCCACCTCGCTGTCCACCGTGCCCGTCTTGTCCCGGTGTGGGGCCTCGTAGGCATCCAGCTGCTGCCTGGACACCTTGGCCAACTTGTCTGCGAGCTCCCGCCAGCGCTGGGCCACCTCCACGGCCGTGGTGAGCAGCACAAAGTCCTGGATGAGCCGCACCACCAGCCCCTGGCAGTCCATTTTCAGCAGGGCCTGCGGGACAAACGCACACGGAGTCAAGGCCGGTGGGAGGTGGAGGGTGACTGTGCAGGGAGGTCCCTCCAGATCCATCCCAAAAATCCTCCCGCCCCCTTTGTAGCGACAGCTGGTGGAATTAGGCCGCCGGGCTGGACAGTGGAGTAATCCCATTAATTGGACAAAGCACCCGACCCCTCTTTGATGAGGTTTCCAGCCTCATTTTCCAGGCAACCCTCCCCCCGGGATATTCAGGCACCTCCATAAGCAGTTTAAAGCATCCCAGGGGCTAAGAAGAACAGATGCTTTTCATCAAGATAATTAATCCAGCACAGAATAATGCAGCCCCATCCTTCAGACCGGTGGGTAAGGGACAACCAGAACATTTTGGGATGGGGGCTGGACATCAGCCTTGTGAGGAGGAGGAGGGTTGAGATGAGACCCACGTGAAGACCCAGACACTACAGCAACACACTGGGATATTCTTCCTCTTCTCTGCCTCCTCCTCCTCCTTCTGCATCATTTATTGCCCTAAAAGCTAAGGTTTTCTGCAAATGGATTTGAAGTGGGGAAGAGGAACTGCAGCAATCCAGGTTTTCTAGGTAGGAATAACTTAGCCAGGGAAAAAAAAAAAAGAAAAGATGGAGTAGGGTCAGCTCCTGTCTTAAGGCATCAAATCACATTAAAATCCACTTGGAGTGGGATAGGGGAAAACCCACAGTGCAGCCCAGGAAAGCAAGGGTTTAATAGCAGTAACCAGTATCAGAGGATGGGATCTGACTGACAGGATCATCATCCCACTCCTCAGGGCTCTCCCAGCCTCTGCCAGAGCGCCTGGACCAAAAACAGCCCCAGTGGCAACCCCAGCCCTTGGGCAAATCCCATCTTGAACTGTGGCACCAGTGGACTCAGGCTGGTGGCTCCAGGATGAGGGATCACCAAGAGGTCACTCACTCCAATACAGGCAAAGCACAGCTGAGGGATGCAGGGAACAGCCCCCTGTGGGATGCTGAGCATCCAGGGAATCAAGGAACCCTACTGGTAACATCACCCACACCTTCCCAGCAGCACAGGGACAGTTATTACAGAAACCATGGATGTGGTGGTCCCTCACAGGGCCAGAATCCACCTGCCTTCTGCCACTGTGGGTCCTGGCATTCTGTCCCAAGGATCCTGGCATCCTGTCCCAACACAGGGGTCTGGCCAGCAAACCCCACCTGGTTTGGCTCTGGGGCAGAGAAGGGTTAAATCCTCCTACAGGAGGTTCCACAGGGCCAGCTGGGGGAAGATGGGAACATTTGAAACCACTCCAGCAATTTGCAAAGCAAATGCTGATTTTTTTTTCCCTTATCTGTTCCCAGCTTAAAGCTGAGCTGGATTCTAATCACAGCTGCTCCTCCAAAGTGCTGACACTGGTTTCCTGCAGGAGCAAAGGAAGCAATAAACCCCCTTGTTAAACAAGCCAGGAAAATCCTTTCAAAAGAGCTCCTCATTTGGGTTTTCAAAAGACATTAAGAAACATTCAGATCTCACACCTGTGCCATAAACCACCTCCTCTCCTACCTCATCACCCTGCCCACGGATCCACCGGGCAGAGGACCCGGATGGTCCTAAGGAAGGGGCAGATTTAGCATCCCCAAAGCTGCCTTTGGAGGTGGCTGGATGCTGTGCAAACTCCAGCACAAGCTGGTATTTAGGGAAGCAGGTTCCATGAGCTGCTCCCGTGTCTTGCCCGAGGCCTGGCAGGTCAGAGGCAGCGGAAAAGGCCGCCCGGAGCCAAGAGCACCGCGGGGGATAAGAAGGATGGAGCTGCAGGGGAGGGATTCTCCCGATCCTTCTGCTGCTCCAGGTGAACAACAAAACAGCAGCAAGGAAAGCACCCAAACAAGAAGTGTATAATCCCTCAAAGCAACAACTTTGGAAGGGATGTAGCGCGTTAACTCTGAAACCTACTGATGGCCACAGCACCACCCCCTTCCTGTCACTTATCCAGCAGCTCCACACACAAATTACACGGGATGGGGACAACACCACAGCCAGGTGGGAATGGGTGCAAGGAGGACATCAAGGTCGGAGCCGGGGGGAATATTAGTGGAAACAGCAACACACCGGGATGAGCTCAACAGCCTTAATCCTCCAGCAGGTGCTTTTGGGATTACACTGCAATTTTTTCCATCCTCCTCCCTCGCCCCGGACCGGCCTCCCGGGGTAGTTGGGTCCGCCCAGCCCGTGCCCAGGTGTGACCTGGGCTGTGCTTTGCCAGAGCCCTCCAAAATACTAATTTCCCTGGGAGCCGGCTGCACCAGCCCGGCGAGCACTGAGGGTGCTTGATATTCAAATGCCAGTTCAAAGCAGGAGCACCTCGACTTAAAAGGCATCCAGGGGAGGCTGAATTTACATCCCAGCTTTGAAATGCACAATCCCACTTCCTAATGAAGGAAAGCATCTGGGGGAGAAGAGCTCCAACCTGTGACCTCCTCAAACACGGGGGAAAGGCCCTGTGTCCCCAAGGAGCCCCTGAGACGAACGGGATGAGAGGAGGTTCCTGTCTCCATCGTCCTCTCCGGGATATAGGTCAGGTTTTGCTCCCCAAAATAACCCTTGTTTAGGGATTAAACATCCCTTTTGCTCACCATTTTTGGGTGTCAGCACCTCCAAAACCATGTCACACACTTAGAATACCACACTACCTTAAAGACGCAATTTTTTTTACCTAATACAGTCATGCACTGGCTCCATGGGGCAATTTCCTTGGATGTGATGCCCAGCTGAGCCTAAGTGATCTTAAGGCACCACTGGAATGACACCAAGTGCCATCAGCCACATTCCCAGGTGGCTTTGAGAAGGTCCCATCAATGCAGCCAGAGGAAGCTTTTTGGGGTTCAGATACTGGGAATAAATTGTTCCCTGTGAGGATGGGGAGGCCCTGCCACAGGTTGCCCAGAGAAACTGTGGCTGCCCCATCCCTGGAAGTGTTCAAGGCCAGGTTGGACAGGGCTTGGAGCAACCTGGGATAGTGGAAGATGTCCCTGCTTGTGGCAGGGGGTGGAATGAGATGGGCTTTAAGGTCCCTTCCAACACAAACCATTCTGGGATTCCAGGACTGCTTTGGGATGGGGAAACAAGGGTCCAACACCAGCCACCTTGGGTGTGACAGCAAAGGTCCAAGCCCTGATCTGCAGGACTTTAGGGACCTCTGCAGCCCCCCTGGAGCTCTTTGGGGCCTGCACACCCCAGGGACAAACAATGGTTTTGGCAGAAGAAAGGCAGAACAAGATACCTGCAGTCAGAATAAATAAAACAATGAGAGGGGAAAAAATCCCAACCTCATCTTCTGCATGACATTTACAAGCAGCCTGGAGAAGAACAAGCTCAGTCTCCACAGCTCTCTGCTGACATGCCATGGGGCATTCCCTCCCAGAAGACCCGTGTTTTTCCCAACAGCAGAAAGGAGGATAAATGAGAGTCCCTATAAAAACTCGGATTGAAAAGCTGGACAAAGAGAGAAATTCTGTCTCAGGACAGGTCTAACCCCACAGACCAGGCAGGGGAGCCATGGCCAGGTACCAGAGTGGCAACAAAATCTTCCTGAATCCATGCCCAGGTTTTTTTTTTTTTCAGCCAACCCATCTGTGCTTTTCTTACTATTCATGGGCAGAGAGGAGGGAGGGAGAGGTTTCCCTTTTTGCTCTGGTGATTAACTTCTGAGCAAGGTTCCCCCAAGTTACCTTCATACTCCACTGCTACTGCTTGATTAACAAACGGTAAGTTACTTATTAACTGACCAGGCCTTTCCATGCTTGGCTGCTGGTCCACGGCTCTGCCACTAGCATTTTGTGTACTGAACTCAGAGGAGCCTGCTCAGTACTCCTCCCTTCACAGTCCTTTTGAGGGGAGACAACCAACTTTGAGATGAAATGGCCAAGTCAGAGCTTAATGCAGCCAGTTCTTGCCAGACAGTGAGTCCATTTGTTCCAAATCAAATTAGATTTAAACACAATAAAAGACATTCCTGCTCCATTGCCATCCCCTGAAACATCATTACTTGCTGCTTTCAACAGGCTCAATCTAATTTCTGCCTAAGCTGAGGAGGATTTGACGGCAGCAAAGGGGTTGGAAGCAGCCTCATGTTCCACCAAGAAAGGAGCTCATCCTTTAGGGACAGGCTCAGCCTCACAGAGAACAGGATTAGCCTCAAACAAGGAGAATAAAACCTGCCCTGAGACTCTGCACTCCACGTATCCCTAAGGAAGTGGGATGTTTTCCTGCAGCTTATGGCTCTCCTCTTGAGTCAGCAGCTCCCTTAGTATCCAAAGGGCCTTATCTTTCCCTTTGTCTCCCCAGGGAGGTCTGGCATGGATTCTCCATGACCTCCAGACTGTCTGAGATCCCTGAAAACAATGGGAAGAGATAAAAGAAACACCTACTGCTTTGCAAAGGTGTAAAGCAAACAGCACAAAGCTTGGGAGCACCCAGCAAGAGCAGCACAGATTCCATCCCATCATTCTCTAAGGCCAAGGATTAAAGGAGAAAACCCTCCCTTGAGGGAAGCAGCACAGGGAACTTGCTGGACAGTATTTCCATAAGGAACAACAGGTTAACACCTTATACCTTCCTCCTCAACCTTCAAATTTCCCCCTTCTTACTAAAAGGAGTTTGGGAACTGAGCTCCTCCATTCGCTTCCCATCCCCTCTCCCTGCCCACCCATCATTCCATTTTGCCAAGCAGTGCCATCACTATTCCTTAATACAATGGACACTATATCCTGCTTCCAGGAGAGATTCTGAAAGAGGAGAGAGCTCCAGACATTTCGCCCTCTATTTTCTTTGGCTCATTTCCTACGAAATGCTAGAAATGATCCTGAAGATGATATTTCCTAAGAGACTTCCTAATGGCATCCTAGAAATCTTTGCAAGCAGCACTTTCCTGAATTCCTTTCAGGACAAGAAGTAAGCCACGCATTTCCATCTACAAACACTATCCACAGTTGGATATAAAACATCCCAGCTCGGAGCTGCCCTTGGTTAAGCTGCCACTCAGAAAAAAAGACTACTTCCCATCTCTGGCAGTGCATCAGGTTGGATGGGGCTTGGAGCAACCTGGGATAGCAGAAGGTGTCCCTGCCCATGGCATGGGGTAGAACTGGCTGAGCTTTAAAGTCTCTTCCAACCCAAACCATTCTGGGACTCTGGAATTCCAAATACTGACAGTATTTCACTCAGCACATCTCTCATTATTTCTATGATCCCACCAAACCAAGAGCCCACCAACATGCTGAACTTCCGCCTGGCTGTGCTGAGCAGTCTGCAGAACACCTTAGAGGTTGGTCTTCATGGCCTCTTCAGGAGATTGGTCTCCCTCTTAATTCAGCCTGAATTCCACCCCCGCCTCACCCGAATCCCTGCCCACAGCAGGGAATTAACACCCCCTCATCACACCCAGAACTCACCGCCATCAGCTCCTTCTGGAAAGATTTCCTCTCTTTGTTCTCCGTGCTGTTGCAGTCTTCCTTCAGCTTCTCCAGGACGGAGGCCACCCTCTCGGGCTCGCTGTCCAGCTCCGCTCGGCAGAAGAACGTGAGCGGCAGGTTTGAGTAGCCCAGGGCGTCGGCGAAGGACCGCCAGCTGCTGAGGTTCTCCATCAGCAGAGTCCTCACCGAGGCATAGATGTAGGTCAGGAACTTGCAGGGCCTCAGGATCTGCTCCAGCAACAGGCTGGTGGTGAGATCCGGCCCGGAGAAGTAGCTGGGCTTGACCTTCCCCACCACCAGCACGTTTTTGGTGTGCATGAGGCCAATTTTTCCCTGGTAGTAGCCAATGTACCACTCCTTGGTCCACAGCTGGCCTTTCAACCTGATCTTCTCCTCACTGAGGAGGGCTATGACATCTCCTTTCTTGTACTCCAGCAAGTAGTGGTTCTTGCTCTGCCTCACCACGGTCTTCAGCAACTTGCCATACTTCAGGCTCAGCACCGGCCGGTCCTGAAAAACCGGATACTTGGCGGTGGCAGCCAGAGGTGAAAGGATGATCTTCCCGACCTCATTCTTCTTCAGGAACCGCCTCTGCCCCGTCGGTTTGATGGCACTTTTCGGAGGCGGCTGCGGCGTCTGGACGCAAAACTGGGTCAAAATGGCATCCTGGTCATCCTTGACCTGTATCCTTAGCGTGAAGTCCGAGAGCTCGTTGGGATCGTGGGATGCAATGGGGAAGATGAGGCGGCTAACCTTGCCCAGCTTCATCTGGAAGCCCCGGACGATTTTGGCTTGTTCGCTGGCTTTCACCTCATAGTTGGTCATGTTGGAGAACATGCAGAGTTTGAGGTCCTGCGGCCGGGACAGGGCAAACTGATGCTTCCCCCAGAGCTGGAGGGCAACAGGGGCCGGGCTGTGGGATTGCCTCGTGACCTCGTTCACCAGGAGGGTCTTGGGTGCACACTCGTGCCCAAACATGGCCACCACGGTTTTGAAGGAGGGGTGGATGTGTTTGGGGCCGTAGACTCCCACCGTGATCTTCTTGCTGATGTAATCCCACACGGTGTAAGGGTAGAGGATGTTCTGCCCCTGGGCCACGGCCGCGATGTACATGCACGGCTCCAGGTTCTCCAGCTGCACCTGGATCGTGTCCCCGTAGGAATAGCTCAGCTGCATCGGCGTGTAGGGCCCCTCTTTCATGTCGCTCCGCAGGCATTGCAGCCCTACCAGACTCTTGCTCATGATGTCATTCTTGACCTCTGCCGACACTTTCATCTCCAGGATGATGAAGGTTTTCACCTCCATGTTGCTGAGTTTGATCTGCAGGACAGGGCTGATGGTGCTGCACTTGTCGCTGTTCAGCTCCAGTGGCGGGTCCAGCATCGCCTTCATGGAGATCTGCTGCGTTTCCCCGGGGCACACGTGGCCCTCGGGCACGTGGATGCTGATGTTGGTGTCTGGAAGCTGAACGGCCCCACCAGAGCTATCCAGCTTGCACACAATGTTGGTCTCCACCGGTTGCGTCTGACCCCAGCCAGGATTTTGACCGAGCAAATCCAAATCATGGCAAGACCGAGCCAGCTTCCTGTGGTTCAGCCACGCTGTCCTAAAATCCTCCCGGCTCTGGAACTGCTCAGGGGTGGGAGACTTC
Organism: Calyptomena viridis; assembly: GCA_013390005.1. Classification (NCBI taxonomy): domain Eukaryota; kingdom Metazoa; phylum Chordata; class Aves; order Passeriformes; family Eurylaimidae; genus Calyptomena; species Calyptomena viridis. Next base: position 44,979 of record WEIV01000138.1, read on the forward strand.
AAACCACTGAAGAAACCCAATGATGCCGGAGCATCTGACTTGGCCTGGAGAACAGACAGTTCAGACAAGCTGTAGGAGCGTTTGCTTCTGAAGAAAGGGTTGTCCCTTCTCACAGGCTGTTCCACATCCAGCCTGTTCGTGGATGGAAACTCATCGAAAATGTTCCCCAGGCTGCTGTTGGCAGCAGAACTGGAGACAGTTGACATTGGAGCCGCCGTGTCGAAGAGCAACAAGTCAACGGCAACACTGGAGTCAGACTCTCTGTCCGAGCCGGACACCGTTTGTGAATTCCCATTCAGGAATGGGTTTGTCTGGACTCCGTTCAGGAATGGGTTGTTATTGTAGGTTTTCACAGAGTTTCTTTTCACGTCAGTCCACTCCCCAAGCAGGTCCAACTCCTTGACCCCCTCGTCAGGGCTCTCCAGCAGATTGTCGATCATCCCGCTGTCCGTCAGGGAAGAGTTGCGGTAGTTCACGGGCTGGACGTAGGAGGAGGGGATGTAGCCCATCTCCGTGGTGTTGTGAGCATACCACCACTCGCCCCCTGACGTGTCCAAGACATAAAGGTGGTCCCCCTTGGAGAACTTCAAAGTGGTGAAATTAGTCGGACAGTAATCCTTGATAGCGACGACTTCCTTTGCATTCCCAAAGGACGTGGGATTGTCAACCAGCAAGGCACTGGGAGAAGGCACTGCCAAGGCAAGGAGAAGACAGCACTGTGAGAAATCCACAGGGAATCACCACTGACTTGCCATCATTTCTTTCAGGTCACCAACCCACGCTACTTCAAGCCATGAAGGTTGTTTTAGAACCACAGAATCATTAAAGTGGAAAAGCTCCAAGACTGAATCGAACCCTTAACCCAGCACTGCCAGTTCCACCACTAAACCATGTCCCCATGTGCCACATCTTTGTGTTTTCTGAACACTTCCAAGTCCACTAATTCCCTAGGCAACCTCCCAGGCCTGAAGGTATTTTTTCCCCATAAAAGTTTTCCAGAAAACTCTGCTATTTCTGGTACATTCATGGAGCTGCAAGAGAATTGGGATGGCATCTCCAACAGCTTGAGAGCTCTCTGGAGGAAAAGGAGGATTTATGGGATGCCCCTAAAATCCTGGAGACAAAGGGATAGGAGCTCAAACTGTACACGCCTGTGGTGGTGCAAGCTGGCAGCACTTCTTGGACATGGGAAAAACAAGGCAAGGTAAGACAAAGCTGAGCAAGGAGAAGTCTTGAAATATAGGTTAGGGGTCAAAAACTAAAAGAAGAGTTTGGACACATCTTGAAAACTCATTGTTACCTCCCCCAGCAGGCAGGCAAGGTTGTGAGGATGTTTATCCAGTGTAAGACTAGATCTAAACTCTATATTGGAATTATTTTGCTGGCCTAGCAGGTTGGAAGCCACTGTTAACTCAGTTACCTGCAGGATGGGGCACTTCTGGTGTCCCCATCCCTTCAGACCAGCCAGGTGGCTGTTCCCATGTCCCTCCAGCTGTGGGGTTAACAGGAATGTGCTAAAAGCAGAGACAATGTGAGTAATTCCTATTTTTGCATTAAAAACAACCCAATTTGCAGCAAGAGTGTTTGATGTTCAGGTCTCTCCACGCCAACGCTTTTGTGTGTGTTTATTTTTAAATGCCTTCAGTGCACAAGAACTTCCACCTGGAGTTATTCCTTGGGATTGGCTTTTGCCAGAGGAACAGTAATTCCCCTCTCACTGGCTTTTATGCTGAGTAAGGCAAATACAGAAGGAGAAAAAGCAATTAAAGGTAAAAAAAAGGATTACTCAAGCAACCAGCTCCGAGGAAAGGGAGCAACCTGGTGTAGTGGAAGGTTGGGAAAAGGGAACAGAAAGGCTTGGAACCACCTTGTTGGTGTCACCAACCCCTCTAAACTCCAGGGAAAGGGAACTCAAACCTGATGTTGATGTCACCAACCCCTGCTGGACAGCAAGATGAGAGGAAATGAGGAGGGGGCACCATGCTCACCCACCTTTGACGTCGCACAGGCTGGTTTCAGCAAAGCTCTCTCCGAGGTCGATGAGTGTCCCCTCAGACTTGCACCGTGGGAGCCCCCCTGAGTTGGCCGCCCGGATCCGCTGCGCCGCCATCTCCGGTCCCGGGGGGCTCTAGGTGGCCATGGCCCCCCCAGTGTCACCTCAGGGAACCAGCCTGGGGGAGACAAACAAATCCCAGGGTGTTAGAAAGCCCCGGGTGCCACCACACCGGCACTGCTCAGCCCAGGGACACACTGAGTCAACGGTGCTGATCCAGGGGAACCGCCTCGTGTTCTCCTTCAAATATCCTGGAATATAACCTGGGTGCTCCCAGCAACCACAGCACTGCCTAAAAATCACCAAGGGCTTTGGATAGCAAGGACAGGCTGGTCTTGCACGATGCCACTGCTGGACACGACCCTGCAGGAAGCAGCACTCTTGCCTTCACGAGCTTTTTTGGGATATGTTGCTCCCAGGAGCATAAATTGGTCCCTTCTCCCCGTTTCCCAAGACCTTCCAGGGCACATGCACGTTGTTGTAATACATAATTATAAAAAGACCAAGTGTTGGGTGCTGTGGGAGCCCAGGGCAATGAGTGGGTAATGAGCATGGAGGACCCGCAGGACTGGGATTTTAGCATATTTAAAATGGATTATCACTCTCTCCCACTGCAGCACTGGGATCTCCTGGGATGGGGATTGGCTCTTCCCACTTGCCCCCTGCATCCCTCCCCAGGCAGGGACCAGGCAGAGAAACATCCCCCTTCTTGTACTGACTGTCCTGCTTTTCCTGAGAAAAAATAAAAATAAAGGGGTTTTTCCTCCTTTTCTCCAGAAACACTTGCAAAGACACTTCCAGAACCCCTGTGGAAGAGCAGCTGCATCAGCACGCCAGAGCCGAGAGGAAAATTCACCCGTTTCCCACAGGACACACCGACATTCCGACCACCAACGTTGTGGCTGATGCAAGTGCCTGTAAGACCTTCTCTGACATCATCCATGTCCTCTGGAGCTTGGAGATGGGCCAGATGGACCAGGATGAGCAGGGAAGGCTGGAGCCTCTCTGTCAGCTGAAGGCAAGGCTGGAACACAGCCTGAGCTCTATGTTGCTACTCCAGGTTTGCTCCATGGTTCTGGCCTCATCCCGGCAATTCTGCCATCCAACATCTCTCCATCCTGCTCCCTCCAGCCTGCCACAAAACTCCAGCCTGGCTGCAAAGTACCAACAGCTCCTAAAAATAGTTAGAATTAAAGTTATATCCAATCCCTTGCTTTATGAAGGGATTTTCACCCACTCCTAACACTGTTTTTCCTTTTTTCTCCCCTCCTGTTCTTTTCGTCTCTGTGCTTGAAAATTAGACCAAGGAAAAAATAACCCCCAACCCTGAATTTTTTAGGTGGGAATAGGGAGCCCTGAAGGATTCAGTGCCCTTTTCTGGAATGTAGCAAGAGGAAATTTGCAGAGGAGAGCCTAAGCAGGAGATACTCTGGCCTGTTTGAAATGCTTCCCAAGCCATCCCCAGGGCTGGTATGCTGGGAATGTGGGAGCTGGAAAGGATGCACCAGGCTCCAGCCAGCCAGAAAAGGGAAGGGAGAACTTGTGTGCAAACATTTTCCCTTTGAGGAGAGCCTTGCTTTGGGTCCTGCTGGGAGCAATCCAAGGGGAGAGGGTTTGGCAGGCAATAAATACAGAGAAACCAGGCTCTGAGTCAAGACTGAGCTTATCAGAGCCAGGCCAGGTAAGAGAGGGGACTTGGAGGTGCTGCAAGTGGCAAGAAAAAAGGAATAACCAGTGGGAAACTTCATTGGAAAGCAATGAAGGGACATATCCCTAAATTTGGTATTTGCAGGGGTGCTCCCCCTCCCTCCATTCATGCTGAAGCTCTCTTGACAGCATCTGTCTCTTGACACATCAGGATCATTAGCTGGAAAAACTCCCTCTACATCCAACCCTGAAGCCTCAAAAGGCAACAGGAATCTACATAAAAATGAGGGATGATGGAAAGGCATTTCCTCTCCAGAGAGCAGCATCTTGAATGTGTGTGTCTGTCCTGGATGAAGTGATGCTCACACACATAAAAAGATGGGGGTTCATGCCCCCCATGGCTGGATTTGGGATGGGAGCCCTGTTTTGGAGCTGGGGATGAACCCAAAATACTTCTGAATGCAGAGGTAGGACAGATCACCAGGAAACCTTCAAATCCAGAGAATAAAAGGGAACAGCTGGGAGCAGGGTGGGGGACAACGAGGGTGGACAAGGCAAGATTTGTTTAGAAATCACTGAGACAATGGGCTGCAAACTCCTCTGAAAGTACTTTAAATTTAGCCTGGGATTAAATATAGCCTAGGAAAAACCCAGCCCCATCTGTTTACCCAAAACCATAAACAGCATCTGAAATGAATGGTGGGGGGAAGGAAATAAAGAAGTGACCAGAGCGAGGACGGCAACAGCATCTCCTCATTCAACCACCAAAAAGGCCCCACACCTGCTTTCCACACCATTCTTCCCTTCCCACAGGGGAAAGGGAATGCTCCAGGGTAAAATCCACCCTGCAAGACAATGTCCTGAGCTGGAAGGGACACATCAGGATCATTGATCCAACCCCTGCCCAGGACACCCCAACAATCCCACCCTATCCCTGAGAGCGTTGTCCAAACACTCCTTGAGCTCTGGCACCACTGCCTTGGGAAGCCTGTTCAGTGCCCAACCATCCACTAGGGGAAGAACCTTTTCTTAATATCCAGCCTAAACCTTCCCTGACACAGCTCTGGCCATTCCCTGGGATTCCATGAGGCACAGAGCAGCAGCAGGTTTGGGGAGGGGCTGGGGCTGTTGATGGTGGAGCATCTATTAAAAGAATACTTACTAAAACCTCTTAAATAATAAATCCAAAGGTCTTTTTCCTGCAGCACTTGAACATATGGAATTCAGCTTCCCAGCAGCATCTCCCAGTGTGAACTGGCATGGAAAAGGTTAAAAATAACTTCTGCAAACTGTCTGGTATGACTTACCCCAGAAAAACAACCACAGGCTTTCCCTTCCTGGCCCCACAGATCCCAGGGAGCCGCCCCTCGGCACAGGCAGAGCCCCATCCAATGCTTCCAGCTCCATCCATCAGACTGACCTGGTCCTGATGGGATTAAAGTATGGATCCACCTCTGCCTGGACACAAGGACATAACATGGACACCCAGCCCTGCTGACCAGGGCTGGCAGGGAAAAGCAATCCCGGGGAAAATCCTCACCGGGAGCATTAAATCTCACCTCCTCAAGCAAAGAAATGTAATAAACCAAGGGGAACACCCAAAAGTGCAAACCTGGGGTCTGGCCAAGGGAAGGTCCTCTCCCACAAGCACTGACTGTAGGGGGGAGAGAACCCCTCCAGAAGCCTTAGTGCTGGAAAACCCCTGGCTGCCAAGAATTTCAGCTGATAAGCCCCGGGAAGTCTGGCAGGGCTGGGTGGTGCCAGGCACAGTCAGGGCTGGAGATGGAGCCAGGTCCTTGCACGTGCAGCACATGGACCTGCCACCAGCAAAGCACTGATGCCCATCCCTGCCCATCCCACACTCCCGAGCTCTCCCTGGAGCTGCAGAGTCCATCTCACCATGGCACGCACAAATCCACGGGAAGCATCAGGAACAGGAGCCACCACAAGACAAGACTGGTCAGCTCTGCAGTAACTGTGTTCCCTGGGAAATGCATCACAAAGCCCCTCAAGCCCTAAGCCTGTGGCACAAGCTCAGGGGAAATCTCCCACTTTACCCTTGGCCACAAACAGAGGTGGGAAGAGAAGAAAGAGCTTCCAATCAATCACTCATTATCCTCCTCCCACACCAGAGCCAAGATCAACTCCAGGCACTTGTTGCTTATGGCTTTTAATTTGCTTTTTCTGTCTCCAAAGTCAAGCTCCTGTGGCTCCCCTGCAAACATGGAAGTGTTTTTGGAGGTTTCTTTTTAAACAGTTTCGCTTGGATATGAGAACATTTCAATTTTTGGTAGAAATTCATCTCTCAGAGCCACAGCGTGACCACAGAGCACACTCATCCCACATGAGGAATTCACTGAAAATGCTGCTTTTATCACTCACAAAACCCCAAGTTACTGAAGACCACGGAAGCAGATGCAGAAAAGACTCTTCCAAGCCCAGGGAACACCACACTCCTGAAGGAGATGCTGAGGAAGCGCCAGATGTGCTTGGGAGCACCAACACATTGCAACGTGCAAAGGCCTTCAAAAAAAGCCAAAAAAAACCCACCCAAAGTGGCCAAAATGACCAAATTTTAGCAAACAATCTCATTTAGGACCTTGGTTTTGCCCTGCAAATTTTCCAAAAGCTCTTTCATGACTATGACATGACACAGCCTTGGCCGTTGGGCTTCTCTTGCTCAACACTAAGGAAATGATCCAACCATCTCGAGACTGGCTTCCTTTTTCCACCCAGACATTAACAGATCTTCCAGCACATGTGAAAAACACAACACCCTTGACATCAGCACAGACCCAGCCAGGTCCTCTGCAGCCTCCTACAACACTGGGATGGCTTTGGAAGCTGCTGGTGGCCTCGTGCCACCTGTGGTGGCCAGGAACACACCAATGATCTTGTAGCTCATCTCCTTGTGATCCTGCTCTCCCTCCATAAGCCTTGTTGGTGGAGATAGGTGGGGAAAAGCTGGCTGCTGTTGTTTTTTCCCCCTAGAAGCCTGTCCCGAGCCTTCTGCCAGCAGTACCTCATATCCCAGTGATTCCCGACCTTGTCGCCTCTACCTTATCTCCTCCTCCTACTCCACTGCTTGTGTTTGCAAAGCCAACTCTTTCATCTTCAAAAAAAACCCACCCAACCCAAGTGAAGATAAACCACCCCTTAAGACAACACCAAACACAAGCTCTTTGTCCCAGAAAGAACACCCTGGTGTGAACTCACGTACATCCCGCCGATGCGCCACAACACCAGACACGTCCTTTTAGTCCCTTTTCCAGCAAACAAGAAGGGACTTGTGGAGAAACATCAGGACCTCCCATCCCTCCTGCAGCACTCTCGTGTCCCAGCAGTTTGCTTTGGACTTCATTCCCACCACTGGACCTCATTCCCACCATCCCTGCTCAGACGTTGTGGTGGCAGCAGAGCCCGGCCCCGTTCTACATTGTCCCCTCCACTCCCTGCCAAGCCCTGTGGAAAAATCCTGCCCTCAAGCCTAAGCTTGGCTCAGCTCCTGCTTCTGCTCCCAGGCGAGGGCATGGGAAGCAAGGCAGGTTTGAGGCAGGAAAGGTAGAAGGGAGGGGAAAACAAGGAATTATGGCTGAGCACGTTGCCAGTGTCCGCTGGTGCCCAGTGTCTGTCACAGCCTCCCTGGTGGGAATGTCACCCTTTGAGAGCTGAGCAGGAAGGACAGGAAAGTTTCCTTTTATAGCACTGATTTTGGAGCACGAGTCCTGTTGGACATCCATCACCAAGAGGCTTCCAAGAGACTCAAATATAGCTTAGGGGTGAGAGGGGGCTTTCCCTGCAGGATCTCTTGCTTCTGGCAAGCACACACTCCACAGGTACCCACTCCCTGATTTGGGTCACCCATGTCTCACACAGTCACTGAGTCACAAAAAGCCACCACAGAGGGCAGTGGGACTGGGTCAGGGACTGGGCCAGGTTTGTTCTCCTGTGGCAACAAGCAGAGAGCAGCACTGATGCCATGCCAGGATGCTCCTGGAGGTGCAGGTGCCACCCCTGAGCACCCACAGCAACCTCAAAGCCCACCCCCATATCACTGAAAACGCTGCCAGTGGGGCAGACAGAGTTTAAAAAGCCTACAAGTGGAGGAAGGTGCTGGTGGTGCAGGAACCCCTGAGAGGTTTTAAGGGCCATACAAAGAGTTCTCTGGGGCCAACAGCCCAGGTCCTTCCACCCCACAGCAACAATTCCCAGCAAGAAAACCACTGCATGCACACAAGTCTTGATAACACAGCAGGGAGGTGAAAAAAGTTGTGTTTGCTTCCATGATTTCAAGGCTACCACAGGCTGCAGCACCAGCCACCTGCACAGGCATCCCAAAAAAAGCAAGGTCCTTGTTCTCTCCAGCAGTTGGGTTGGAAGGGACTTTTAGTTCCTGGCTGCAATGCTGGGAAACCAGTCCCACCAGTGTGACCAGAGCAGGGCAGGTAGAGGAAAGCCAGTTGTGCTGCTGGCTGGAGAATCTGGCACCACAACTGATGCAGGGAGGACAACACAAAGCTCCAGAGATGAGGCAAATTGTAGACCATCACAAAGCCAACTCCATGCAGCTCTCCCTGCTCAAGTACTCCACCAAGACATACCCACCTCCAGGTGTCCTCAGTCAGGATGTCCATTTTAGGGAAAAAAGCAGTTTTGTTCCCAACTCTCTGCCTGAGCAAGTCCACAGACACCAAGCAGCCACCACCGATCCCACTGCTAATGAATGAAACCTCTCTGGATTATCAGAGCTCATTCAAGAGATGAGCTGGTGCAAAAGCTGACCCTTGGTTTAATGTTCTTACACAGCTTCCTGATTAGTCCAGCACTGATCTGCTGCTGGATTACAGTGAAAATGTTGCTGGGAGCCAAAACCCACCCTGAGCCCAAGTTAGGCAGAAACAAATACCATCAGCACATTGCAATGAATTTCCTCAAGAGTGGGGATTTTTAAACTCATCCTTGATAAACATTTACAAAACAGATACTCCAGGACACCTGGGTTTAAGCAGCTTAACCTTTTGCTGGAGCTGATGGTCTGATAGGAAAGCAAGACGTGGGTTAAACTGCACTGTGGGTTGGCTGCTCCAAAGGGTTCTCCAGGTTTCACCCAATCCCTGATCCATGAACCATGCTGGAAAGGGCAAGCTCATTGGGAGCAGATTCCTGAAGAGCAAACCCCCAGGTGATGATGCCATTTGGGATGGGTGCAGCAAGAAGGGGATGTGAGGGCGGATCACAGAATCATGGAATGCTTTGGGTTGGAAGGGACTTTTAAACCCCATCTCATTCCACCCCCTGTCATGGACAGGGACACCTCCCACTATCCCGGGTTGCTCCAAGCCCCATCCAACCTGGCCTTGGACACTTCCAGGGATGGGGCAGCCACAGCTTCTCTGGGCAACCCGTGCCAGGGCCTCCCCACCCTCACAGGGAACAATTTTTTCCTAATATCTAATCTAAACCAACCCAAACAGACATCTGGTCCAGTTCAGATCCTGGGTTAGATTTTCTGATCTTTGGACTTAATCTCACCTGTAAATCCAGCCAGTTGCAGAACCATCCCAGAAAGTGTTCCTGCTTGAATCCAGAGCACGCTTTGATCACCAGACTCATGACACTGACACAAAAGACCACGTGGCTCATTTCAGGTGGGTTTTGGCAGCACAAGTCCTCGCCTTAATTTAGATTAGAGCTTTTCCACGGGTAGGAATGAGCTTTCCAGGTGCAGACACCTTCTTTTGCCAGCCAGGAGGGTGTCTGAGATCACTTGAAACAGGCTGATGTTTATGCAACACAGGAGCAAACCCCACGCCTGCTTCTTTAATTAATTACCCCCAAAATTAAAGCCCATCAAACTGCACCAAGGCTTTGTGCAACCTGCAAATTAACTCCAGGGGAATGCAACCTGAGGGTGAGGGAGGCCATGGAGCATCCAAGCAATGGCTCCAAGCATTTTCCACAGCATCAACAGAGCCACAAAGGGAAAAAAACCAAACTAACACCACTCACCCCCATCTGTTGGTACTTCAGGGTTTTGTTGTTAAAAGCTGCTTCATCCCATCACCATGGCTCAGATGGCTGATAAGAAGCCAATTTCATCATTTTAAGCCCCAAAGGTTTATTGAAAGGGTTTATCTGCAAACAAAGCCACGCACTTTGAACTGCAGTTTTACGTCAGTTTGAAAACACACGAGGGCCAGGCCTGGATTAATGTGGTGTGAAACTGCAGCCTCCACACAGGGCCATGTCAAAGACAAGCTGCTTCTCTGGGCCAAGATATAACCCTTGGTAAAATGCTCAGCCACAGCCATTTGGGGGAAAAACATCCCCTTTTTAGCAAGATGCTTGGGCACAGAAATAGTAATTTATGTAAATTTGGCAAAATCTCAGCTTTGCTCTAAATTGCTCTGGTTGCTGGACAAAGCAGAGCTGAATCTCAGATGCATTTTTTTCAGCCTTAGTCACCAGGGAAAATTAAAACAACACCTGAAAGTCATGTTGAAGTCATGGCAGGTTGTTCCCTGCTTAAGGCAGAGCTTTACTGGTTGAGGGGGGTCATTTCTAGAACTTTCTGCACTATAAGCACAAAACAACCTCCCACAAGTGCATCAGACCACGGCCATGCACCTGCACAGGAGCATCCCCTGAAAAACGGGACACCACAGGACACCACAGAGGGAATATTTCCAAAAGGCAAGTTATTCCCTCTGTGCTGTCTCCAAGAAGTCAGCCTCAGGCAAGGCTGGAAGGAGACAGACCCGCCCTGGCTTCTCATGGCCAAGACACAACTACCCAAGGAACCCCAGAGCCTCCCAAGAGCCATGTGCTCCATTCCTTCCTGCTGAGATCTCATGGAATGCCACAACAGTTTGGCTTGGAAAGGAACCTTAAAGCCCATCTTGTTCCAACCCAAACCATTCCACGATTCTAAGCAGGAGGCAGCAAGAGCTTTGTAGGAGCTGAGGGATGTTCTCCAGCACAACCAGCTGATTCCCACATGGTGCCTGCAGGACTTCGCAGGGTCAGGCTGGAATTCGACACGCTCTTGATGAGGAAAGAAACCCTAAATATCAAAACAGTGCAGATGGACCTTTCTTCTTTTTTTTTTTTTAATTAAACTTGCTTGAAGTGCCACATAAAAGAAGTGAAATCCCATGCACAGCTGACGCACTAGGACGGGTTTATATTTAGAAGAACGATTTAATTACTCCATCAATGGGAAAGAAATGGCAAATTTTTTTGGCAGGGTCCACAAGGAAAAAAGAAAACCAGAAGAGAGACAGTCACCACCACCCTGTTATTCCTAAGGGCAACATCCACTGGCACTTTAGCCTCCCAACAATCCACTTTTACAGAGAATTCAGCTTTTTTTTCCATGCCTGATCCCAGTAAACAACATTTAAGTCTATCAGCCAAAACACATGATGTGCATCACAAGACACTTGGCATCATTATTATTTTTAAATACCAACAGCTTCTTTTTTAACAGGACAACTAAAAATGTGTTATTACTGAGGCATAAACCAAATATCCTGAGGTGATAAAAAAGCCATTCCAAGGCTTTTTAGACTAAAGATTTAAAGAGAGATAAAACAGAGCATTACCAAAAAGACCAGAATCCTTCAAAATCAGCCATTTCTCTGGCACATTATTCACTTGGGAGCTTTTAGTCCAGAAGTCAGAGATGTGCTCAGCCGGATATCCGATCGCTTGCTGGGCCTCATCCCAAATTTCTCTAGCATTACTCACTTTTTTTGTGCAGGAAGAGGGATGAGGATTTTCCAGTGAAAAGCAGAAGGGAGGCAAAAGTGTTTGCAGCATATGGAGTGTGTAATTTCTGATGGATAGGCTCAGACCACTGCATCCCAGTGATTCCCACATATCCCGTCCACAGAAGGAGGAAATCAGGATAGCACTTGGACTCTGCACTGCTTGGGAGCTGAGGATGAGCTGGGAGCTCCCTGAAGGATTCCCCAGGCAGTGGATGCTCAGCCCAAAGGAAGATGCTGGCAGTGCCCAGCAGCACCACCACCCCCACCAGCCTTCCTGCTGGGAATTACCCTCCATCCCTCTTTTACAAGCTTGCTTGCCTTCAAGCAGCCTGAAACCAGGAACTACTTTTCAAGGGTCTAAAAGGACCTGCCCTTTCCCAAAGCAAAAACATCTCTCCTTCCCCCTCAAAGCCAGGAGACCACTGGATGCAGCACTGGCATTACTGCTTTCTGATCACAATCCATTAAAAATTAGGCCAAACAGCCAAGATTCCCATTCCATTTCTCCTGCCTGACTGCAGGGCGATCTGGACACAGTGATTTATTTTCCCACCCCCAACAAAAGGACTTTTGAAGTGATTTTAGAGCCTATTTATTGAGACATGGGCACCACGTTTGCACAGAGCCCCTGATGGAGCAACACGGATGCTCCATGCCTGTTTCCCAAACCCAAAACCTCCAGGACATGGATCCCTCCCTGTTACCCAAGGAATGCACCTCCACCTGCCTGTCCTGGGGTTTCCCATCACAGCCAGGCAGCAGGAAAACCAGCTTCCCTTAGGATGTCTGTAAGGCCATGGTTTAAAACAGAGGTCAATACACGGAGATAAAACGGGGATGGAATGGCCACAATGCAGAGAGTGGGTTAAACACTCAACCCTTCCCAAATCCCTGCTCCAGGGCCCTGCATTCCTCTGCTCAAAAGCCTGCAGGGCTTTTTTTCTGCTCACTCTTTCAATGCCTGGTCATGTCCTGCATCCTGGATTTGGGGGATGTTTCATAGCTCCTATTAATAGGCAGAGCAGGAGCTGGAGAGGCAGCAGCTGCTCTGGCACCTCAGAGGAGCCACAGGGATGTCCCATGGCAAGCCCAGATGCACAATCATGGAATGGCTTAGGTGGGAAGGGACCTAAAGCCCATCGCATTCCAACCCCCTGCCATGGGCAGGGACACCTTCCACTATCCCAGGTTGCTCCAAGCCCTACCTGGTCCTTGAACACTTCCAGGGATGGGGCAGCCACAGCTTCTCTGGGCAACCTGTACCAGGTGTCATATCACTCTCATAGCTCAGAATTCCTTCCCAATATCCCACTTTCCCTCTGTCAGTTTAAAGTCATTCTGCCCTGTCCTGTCCCTCCATGCCCATCTCCCAGTGCAGCCCAAGAGCAAGGATGCTCTGGAGACCAGCACAATCCCCTGGGGACTTGGATGAGTGATGTGTCCTCGCTGTCACTAGGGTGGAGCTGCAACCTCGTTCCACAAGCTCCCATCAGGCGCTGCCCGAGCCCAGATGGGCCGTCTGGCTAATTGAGTTAATTAAAGCATTTTTCAGCAGCGATTAACTTTCAGGCACGCTGCTCCAGCTCTCTCCAGGGAGCAGGGGCCACTGAGCAGCAGGAGAGATGGGAAAAATGACTTGGAAGCACTTCCTGAGCTGTTTCTCAGCAGCATTTGCTGACTCCAAGCAACTCACAATGAAAAACCGAAATCCCAAAACTCCACCATTTTCCAGGCTGAGAAGGATGGACTGTGTGAAGAACCAGGCAGTGGAGGCAGCAGGGGAAGAGACCCCCCACACTGATGTCCCAATCCCAGAGCATCTTTCCCAGGGATGTGATAAGGGAAGGTGACCCAGCAGTGCTGCCCATAACCTTTGGGATGATAAGCTGGTCAAGGCCAGCACTGGCTCCGTTTTGCTGACGAGGTAATGGCCCCCTCCCAGACACAGTAAATACTTTGTGTCCAGAGATAACCAAGGAAAATGCTTCCATAGGCCCAAAAAAAAAGGAACAAAACACCCCAAAAATAACCCATTCTCTCACTGGGGACCCCGTGTTTTCCTCCCCCTTCCCAAAAAACCTACTTGTCTGTCTCTCCCCAAGCAAACACAGGATGAACCCCAATTGTGCAGAGGCTGCTCCAATGGACCTGCAGCCAACAGCATCCACAGGGAAGGAGGAGACAAGATAAATTGTGGGATGCACTCCGCCATCTCCTCCTCCTTTTCTGGGATGCACCCCATCTCCCCTTTTTTCTGGGATGCACTCACATCTCCTCTGGTTTTGTGGGATGTACTCATGCATCTCCTCCTTTTTCTGGGATACATCCCTCATCTCCTCCTCCTTTTTGTGGGATGCACTTGCACATCTCCTTTTTCAGGGATGTATCCCCATCTCCCTTTTTTGCAGAATATACTCGCTCCTTTTGAGGGATGCACTCCCACATCTCCTCATTCTTTTTTTTTTTTGTGGGATGCACTTCCACATCTCCTCTTTTTTCCAGGATGCACCTATGCATCTCCTCCTCCTTTTTGTAGGATGCATTCCCTATCTCCCCTTTCACAGGATCCACTCCCCATCTCTTTCTTTTCATGGGATGCACCCTCATCTCCCCCACCTTTTTTTGCAGGATACACTCAGGCATCTCCTCCTTTTGCGGGATGAACCCGGGCATCTCCTCCTCCTTTTCCAGGATGCACTTGGGCATCTCTTTTTTTTCCTACCTCCAAACCTTATCCATTGCAAGGACCGGTTCCTCCAACACCGCGTGCATTGGGAACTATTCCTTACGGACTCCAACAGCTCAATCTGCACCAAAGGCTCAACCACACGCTCCCAAAAAATCCGCTACTGCTATTTTTGCTGAGCAAGGGAGGATTTAAGTGCAGAGGAATTTGGGAGAGAGAGCAGAGCAATTCCCAAGGCTGGCTTTCCATGCAGCCTGGGAAACACTTCCCAGAGCAACCCCACCCCGGCAGAGCTAATCTGATGGCAGGTTTTCAATGCAGCAGCCAGGATACGAGGGGCTGGAGAGGGAGGGAGGCTGGAGAGGGGGGAAAGAAAGCAAGGAAATGCCACAGAGGTGAGGAGGCTTTTTCTGGCTTGTTTTGCTTCCCTGCCTCCAGCTCGCTGCCATTTTCCGGAAGCTGAAGCAGCGACACAAAACTAAGAAGTTTCTCTTTGTTTAATTCCAGCTGGGGCAGCGTTTGTGCCGAGAGACCCGGCGTTCCCCCCCAGGCTGCTCTGGGAACGGATGTGAGCGAAGCCCACAGCGGGAATAAGGCAGGAATTACACATTCACAGCTCCCGCAAAGACTCGACCCCGAGCTCACATGTTGGTTTTGCTCCCAAAGGCTTGGGAGACTTTGGTGTGAACTCCCTGTGCGATCACCAAATCTGCTGTTCAAAATTCCTGCTGGTTTTGCTCCCTTCCCCCACCCTCTACCTGGTGTAGGTGTCTCCTAGATGGACAACCCGAGCACCTCCTACTGCGGATGCTCCAGCCAAGAACCCACCCATGGACTTACTCCAAATTCATAGAATAATTTAGGTTGGAAAAGGCCTTTAAGATCATTGATTCCAGCAGCAGCCACCACAAAACACCTCCTGCCTTGCTCTTCTCCACTGACCCAGCCGGCGCCGCACCATTGTCCAACTCCAAAAGAGCCTTTTTCTCCCTGTTCCTAAGGAAACAGGCAGCGTTGTTCAAACAAGGCCACACAGCACGCAAACCCTTCCCCCTAAATACAACCTAAACCACTTTATACAGATGACCTAAAGCACTTGATCCAGGCACGATGGCAGAAGGCAGCTGCTGGATTTATCCCAGAGAGAGGGAAGTGACAGCTTTGCACGGAGCTGGTTTGGAGCACGGGATGAGCAACCCGGCCCCACAACTCCACACCACAGCCACGGTGCTTTGTTGGGTCAAAAGATTCTGGAGTCAGCTAGAAAATATCGGGGTTTGCTTCATGGCAGTGATTAGTGATATCCCAACTAAAGCTACTCTCTGTCAGTTGGAAGCAATTCCAGTTTGAAGAAACAGAGGAGATTAAAAAATAAATAAGTGACTGGGCCACCTCCCACCTCTGTATTTTAATACAAAGAGGTTTCAGGCTACAAAGTTATTCTCACAAACTGGAAGAAATTGGATATTGGGAAGGAATTCTTGGCTGTGAGGGTGGTGAGGCCCTGACACAGGTTGCCCAGAGAAGCTGTGGCTGCCTCATCCCTGGAAGTGTGCAAAGCCAGGCTGGACGGGGCTTGGAGCAACCTGGGATAGTGGAAGGTGTCCCTGCCCAGAGCAGGGGGTGGAACTGGATGGGCTTTAAGGTCCCTTCCAACCCAGACTATTCCGGGACTCCATGATGATTCTGTGGAGATGGGATGTACCATGTTCCCACTGCCAGATCCAAAGCAGCCTCTCTCCAGGCAGAGAGGGAACACCCACTCCTGTTGCAGAACACAGGAATATTTAGCCCCAGGACCTGCAATTGGTTTTGTTCCCTGGCTAATGAGAGCTGTTCCCCAGCAGTTGATATGCCAGCTGGGAATGACAGCTTCCCAGCACCAAAAATAAACCCTTGGACAAATCCACATGGAATCACTGCGTTAAAAATAGAAATAACTCACAGAGGTCGAGGGGCACTGGCCAAGGGCTTCCTAACAGAGGAGCAGCAGGTTGGCCACAAAAAACCTGGGATTAAAGACAGTAATAGCTGCTTGTGGGACACCAAGTGATTCCTTCCAAAAACATGCAACCCACCCAAAATGCCAACTTTGTCAGCAGAGGACAAAGAAAGTGAATCCAAGGACGGGATGAAAGAGTCAGAAGTTCTATGGTCAGCTCTTTGATCCATGCAAAGCTGATTTTACTCTGGGAACACCTGGACCTGCAGCACCCCCGGGGCAGCAAAGGGATTTCACGTGCTCCTTCGTTTCCCTGTTCCTCTGAGCCATCCAAACACATCCCTCTCCACACACCCACACTTCCCTTTACAAGCCCACGGGAACAGAAACACATGGAAATCACTTCAACCCCAAGGACCACCAGGAGAAATTAAGGACCCCGGGCTGCAAGGAGGTCCATGGCAGGAGGCAGATGCCACAGGTATCCTCAAAAATGATCCTTCAGCACAGGCAGTTGTGTTAATGGAACTGGGGCATAACTTGAGCACTAAAAACCAGCTCTGAGCTGCTGGGAGTGAGTCTCTCTGCCTTGTTTGGGAAGCCAAGGAAAGGGACTTGTCAGGACATGCATGTGCCCACTGCAGGACCTGCTCCCATCAGCAGGTCCTGCGAGCGCTTTCTGCTTTTTTCTTCCTAAAAACCAAACATTATTTATGGCCACAAAGCGAGTTCAGGCTGCAAGTCGCAGTTTGGAGTTTAACAAACCCGCGGCCCCACAATCAAGCAGCAAAGCTGCCCTGGTGTCTCCAGATCCCCCTGCAGCTCCTTTAGGGAGAGGAATCAGCCCCATTGCCTCCACCAGGAACAACCACCCCTCTGCTCCTCAGGGTTCTTCCTGCCCCTCCAGCCTTTGCTTTCCAAGTCACGTCCGCGACGGGCGGCGGGTTTTCCCTGTGCCAGCGCTGAGGGATCCACGTGCTCCCTGCCCCAGCCAAGGCTGGCACGGTGCTTCTGATGTCCCCAAACAATGCCAGCCCTGTGCCCAGACGCTGGCAGGGTTAATGCAGGGATTGTTTGCAAGAAGGGAGCAAAAGCAGAGCGTTCTCCGCTCACTCCGATGCCACAGCTCGGCTCCGGCATAAAATGATGGGGGGCACATTTTGTGCTTTTTCAGCTGAAATCTCACTTTGCAAGTTTTAAGGAGCAGATTGGATGGGCCCTCAGCTGGTGCTGGCAGTGGAGATGCCTCCTGTATCTTGGTGGGGCATTATCCAGAAGGAAGGGCACCCAAGCAGTGCCCACATGCTGCTTTCAATAAACACCCTGCTGCAGCTATTGGAGAATCCCAGAATGGTTTGGGATGGAAGGGACCTTAAAGATCGTCCAGTTCCACCCCCTGCCATGGGCAGGGACACCTTCCACTAGCCCAGGTTGTTCCAAGCTCTGTCCAGCCTGGCCAGGAACACCTCCAGGGATGAGGCAGCCACAGCTTCTCTGGGCAACCTGTGCCAGGGCCTCACCACCCTCACAGACAACAATTCCTTCCCAATATCCCACCTAACCCTGCCCTCTGACAGTCAACGCCATTCCCCCTTGTCCTGTCCCCCCAGCCCTTGTCCAAAGTCCCTCTCCAGCTCTCTTGGAGCCCCTTTAGGCAGTGGAAGGGGCTCCGAGGTGTCCTCGGATCCTTCTCTGCTCCAGGCTAAACACGTCCAGATTTCTCAGCCTGGCTCCAAAGAAGAGGGGCTCCACTTAGCATATCCCAGTTAAAAAGCACAGCTACATTTTCCAGGGAGTTGTTCCCCTTCTTTCAAAGCTGAGTTGTCACTGGTCACTCAGAGAAGCCAACATTTGGCTACAAAACTTTCCTGGGAGTTACCATCCCCAGCAGAGGGGCAGCTCCAATCTCTGCTCTCTGTAACCAGTGGCAGGAGTCAAGGGAATGGCTGGAGCTGAGCCAGGGGAGGATTAGGTGGGATATCAGGAAAAGGTTTTTCCCCAGAGGGTGGTTGGGCACTGAACAGGCTCCCCAGGGTTTGGTCACAGCCCCAAGGCTGCCAGAGCTCTGGGAGTGTTTGGACAACACTCTCAGGGACAGGGTGGGATTGCTGGGTGTCCTGGGTAGGGCCAGGAGTTGGACTGGATGGTCCTTGTGGGTCCCTTCCAGCTCAAGGAGATTCTGTGATTCTATGGAAACTCATCCTACTCCCTTTACCATCTCCTAGGGGGCCTCCAGGGCAGCCTGCAAAGCTCAGATGTTTTCAGACTGAATTTGGGAAAGGAGAGTAAAAGCAGGTACCAAAACGAAGGCTGAGAGACTCCGAGCTGAGGTGATTTGCATTCATCCCATTCCAGCTACCATCAGAAATCCACCCACTGAGCCAGGAGGCAACACAACCCTCAGACCACTTGAAAATAAAAGACTGAGGAGGATGCAAATTCCCCTCTATATCCTGACCTCTCCAGCTGCCACCTCCCTTCCCAGCCCTGGCAATGAAAAGCTCCTTGCCATATTTCAATGTTTTTCCCATTAAAAAAAAAAACAAGAAATCCCACACAGTGTCTAAAACCACCTCCTTGACACCAACACAAGCTCTTGTGAACCCCACCAGGCTAAAATAAATATTTTAGTTTCACAAATAGTTTTCCTCTCATTAAAATGAAAACATAATTAGGATGTCAAGAGGCAGCTGCAATCACTGCTCCAGCTTCACTTGATTAAGAGCAACGAAGCTGCTATTTTGGAAAAGCACACTCCCTTCCATGGCCTGACCAGGGTTATTTTGGAAATATATATATATATATATATGTATGGAAAGCTGGCATCTTTGTTGGCAAAAATATCCCCACCCCGAAGGTGACGTGCTCAGCAAGTCCATGGGATGGGGGATCAGGGAGTACCATGGGAATCCTCTTGTTGTGAGTGGCCAGAGAGGGGAAGAGCACAGAGACCCTGGAAAGGGTGAGGGAATCACAGAATCACGGATGGTTTCGGTTGGAAGGGACCCTTAAGCTCATCTTGTTCCATGGGGAGGGACACCTTCCACTATCCCAGATTACTCCAAGCCCTGGACACCCTCAGGAATGGGGCTGCCACAGTTTCTCTGAGCAGCCTGCTCCAGGGAAAATGAAAAAAAGAGGGAAAAAGCAGAAAAAGAGAGAAAAGCTGCTACAGAGACACTACACGAGGGCACCTGGGTAGGGTTGGTACTGACACTGCCCAGGGGAGCAACAGCCAGGAGGAGATGCAAACATTCATAGGATCCCAGAATTATCTAGGTTGGAAAAGCCCCCTAAAATCATCAAGTTCAAGTGTTAACTGCCAAGCCCAACGCTAAACCCTGTCAGAACTACAAGCCATGCCAGGAGGATGGTATTCTCATTATCAAGGAATTTTTTGGCTTTAAGCTAATCTACGCATCCTGTTGCTACAGTCATGCCTAAAGAAATCAAGCAGGAATCCTTATTCCAGATATTTCGGCATCTAGATACAGGTGTCAACACAACACACCCCCCACTCCAACTCCTGCCCAAGCTGCTGCTCTGTTCAGCGTAACTTCATTATTAACTTCTATTATATTCGTTAGCAGCCATAACTTAATTATTGCAACTCTCGGGGAGCATTAGCCAGGAAGGACAGGCTAGAGAGGCATTCCCAATGCTTCCTCAGCCTCTCCCTGCCACAGCAGGGATGCTGTGCTAGGAATTTGCAGGCACCTGATCCCACATTCCATCAATCCTCTGGATTTCAGGCTTTCGTGCAACAGAGTTTAATGAGGGCAGAGGCACAAAACCACATCACAGTCACCACCATCTCCCCTCATACCGAAGTTATTCGGAGTGTGAGCTACTCCTTAACAGCCAGGGATCCCAAAAATCCCGAATAGGTATTCCAGCACCCGGTCCCGAGGCTGAAGCACGTTCCTGCCTCCCTACAACACACCTGCACGACTCCACCTCTCCCACCCAACACCATCCCAGCAGCAGCAGCCCCAAACCAAGCCCCGCTCGGCATCCCTTGCTCCCAAAACACTGCCCCCGGCAGCCAGCAAGGAGCAGAGAGGTCAGTGACCAGTGACCTCGGCGAGCCCCAGCTGGGAAAATCCTCCTGGAAAATAAATGCCAAGCACAGCCAGTGGAATGCTGTTCAAAACAGCTCCAAACTACCAGGGAACATCCCACCGTGGCCGATAGGAACGGGAAGAGGAGCCATCCCGAGGCCCTCGGCTGTAGGACACCGCCGGACACACCGGGAAGCGCTGGGGTGACAACCTGGTCCCCATTGTCCCCATGCCCTCCTGGCACTGTCACTGGGACCTGGGGGACACCAGGGGGGTACTCCCGGTGGGCACACCTATGCCCCCCATCATTCTCATCCCCTCCTGGCAGTGCCAGCGGATCCTGGCGGACAACAGGGAGGCACTTGCAGGGTGGTGCACAATCCTAAGGCACCACGGCCACGGGGTTGCACACACACGGCAGATGCCCACTCACTGTGTCACACACGGGTCACACACCCGCTGCTGGGCACCGCCCAGGGCACGGGCACACACACAAGACACGGTGACACTTGCACACCCACTACATCACACACAGACACCGGGCACACCGAGGACACAAGACTTGCACATCCACACACGCGACACGGACACAGCCGCGCTCCCGGACTTACACGCGCGGTCACAGTCGCACGGCACAGCCACAGGCGGACACGAACACACGCCGGGCACTCACACACTCACTCACACACGCTTACAGACACACAGACACAGCCAGACACACACAGCCAGACGCGCATCCCGCTCTCTCCCGCCGCCGGCCGAGCACGGACCCGCCACCGCCCGCCCGGCGCTGCCGACACAAACTTTTCCCCGGCGGCACCGGGAGCCCCCGGGGAGCCGCTCCCGTCCCTGGTACCTCCGGTGCCCGCGGTGCCGCCAGACACGNGGAACGGTGGGGGACGGCGATCATGGGAAACACGTGTGTGCAAAGCGCGAGTATGGAAAACACGTGTGTGAAGCGGGGTCTGTGTGTGTAAAACACAGGTGAATAAACCACGAGTGTGTAAAACACGCGTGCGAGGGAGTCTGAGTAAGACACGTGTGTGTAAAACACGGTGTGTGTGTATAAAACGTGTGCGAGTGGGGCTGTGTGTGTAAATCGTGTGTGAGGGGTGTCTTTGTGTGTAAAACACGTGTGTGAGCGGGGTCTGTGTGTATAAATCACATGTGTGAGGCTCTTTGTGGGAGACCCCTTATCCAAAGCACCTCCACCCCAGCCCCGTGCAAGGGTGTCACACTCAGTGCAGTGAGAAATTTAGGCGTTATGTCCATTTTGGGGGGCCATTTTTGTCATGAAGTGAAGCTGTGAATCGTGATAAAGCAGAAATCCATCTCCTGCTCCTCTCTCGGGAGGGGAATTCCTACAAGTGGGAAGAAACATGGAAGAAAATGTTAAACACTCATTTCTTGTGCTAACCACAGGTTGGGAGTGGCTTCAAAGCTTCCCATGGCACACAATGCCAAAAAAAAGGCTTTGTGCTCCATAAAACCTCATGAATTAATGGAGCATCCACCCTGGAGCTGGCTGGGATGCAGGGCTGGGAAATGGGATACCATGAACATGAACACAACAGTTCAGGAGTGAATGTGATGTGCAGCCAGAGCTGGTGGCCACTGACATCACTATGGTGCCATCTCCTGTTGGAATGACCCTTGGGAAAGAAGTTAAGCAAAAAATATTGGAGCAAAAGGGTCCAGGCTACACGAGCACAGGCTCTTCCCAACCACCCCCCCTTGTTTTTTCCTGGGTTTAATCGCGATCTGATGATTAAATTTCCTCTTGCTGGTGTTGGTTCCTCCTGTGCCCAGCGCAGCAGAAGGAGACAGAGTTTTGGCAGGAGTGAGACAGAAGCAGGGTCACAATGGGGTGGCTGTGACTCCTTGTGTGGCCAAACCCCATCCCAAGGGTCAACCAGGGCTTCCTGGCCTCATCCAACCCTTTTCCCGGCTTCACAGACAAAACGAGCCACTCAGAACCACTTCAAAGCACCCTTGGGAGCTCTTTTCTGCGGCATTATTTTGGCAGATTTGGGGTTTATCAAAGACAAGCTGCCTGCAGCCGGATAACCCGGTTCTCTAATTGCAACGGGGTATTTTTGTCCCGTTTTGCCAGTGGAAATGGCTGGGATGGCACCTGGGATGCAGCTGGGCTGGGTGCTGCTCCCATCTGCACCTTGGCACCGAGCCTGGAGCACTCAAGGTGCCCCTGTCCCTCTGCTTCTGCAGGTGTTGTGCAAAACTCTCATTAAAGGCAGCATTTGAGCTGCCTTCCTCTTTTCCATCCCTAGTGTGATTGCCCATCTTTTGGATACTGTAAAGTCCAATATGACTTATATCTTGGGCTGGATTATCCTTGAGTGGCTGGAGGAGGTGTCCATGCATCTGGAGTTCTAGCTCGGCATCCTTGTGATCCCTCTGGTAAAACCACGTCTCCAGCAGGGAAAACTGGACTTGAATTCCATAAAAAATCAGCAATTCCTGCATGGCAGCCACTGCTCCTCCTGGGAGCAGCTTTCCCAGCACTGAGGGTATGTGTTGGGAACACAGCCTGGGATGGAGGGATGGGCATTTCAACCACATCCATCCCCCTGTCTGGTTTATAAATATTTTACAATGCTCGGGAGCAACTCCAAGCAGGAAGGGGGGATTTGGTCACAGATGGTTGTACTTGGCACAGACCAAAATCCATGGCATGGACCAAAATCCATGGCTATGGAAGATCCCTCCAGTGGTGCTGGTGCAAGGTAACCCTGGGCTTCTGCCTCCCTGCCCTGCTCCTGCCTCCAGCTGTGTCCTGCTGCCACATTCCCTCTGTTCCTACTGGGATAGAGCCAGGCAAAGCTGTGGGGCAAAGCTGTCCATCCCACCTTTGGATGTGTGCCACTCCTGTTTCCCCTGCCAGGAAGCGATAGTGGCGAGCAATTAAATCCTGACAGAACGCCCTAACGAGCTCAGGCTTTTATACTATTCTGGGAATTCATCTTGCAGGAATTCCATGGTAAAGTTCATTTCTCCGTTCCCCTGTGGTGTTTCTCAAGCACAAATCTGGATGGAAATTGTCTCTGTTCTCCCAAAGAGTGCTTAGGAAAAGGGCTGGTCCAGGATGACATTCCTGTGGCTCAGGTACATGAGTGTAGCTGGCTTTTTTGGGGAAGAGAAAAGCTCCTTTTTGCTCTGAAATTGCAGACAGGAGCTGGGAATCTGCTACCCAGGTCTGACAAGCCTCAAACCCAGCAACACCAAACCCCTCACCACGGCTGCAGCTCAGGAGGGTCATGGAATCATGGAATTCCAGACTGATCTGGGTCGGATTTTAAAGACCACCTCACTACAACCCCCTGCCAGGGGCAGGGATTCTCCTGCAGGTCCTGCGGCGGCTCAGACACTAACGTTGAGCTCCTAAAACCTTCCAGATGGGAGCATTCCCAAACCTAAGCCTAATAAAATCTACTTCCATATGGAATATAAGAAAACCTTGGCTCGCCCTGGTGGGAGAGCCCAGTGTGGAGTTTGTTGCAGCCTGTTGCTACGCGCTGCAGGGAGTGCTTTTTCCATGATCCTCCAATTTTGGTGGGAATCCAGCAAATCCCTTTGCCCGCCTCATGCTATAGATTGTCTTCCAGAGCTCGGGAAGCTGCCAAGGTATGTTTAATAAAGCTTCATTACTACAGCAATCCCAGCTAACTCCCTGGGGTGAGCTCTTCCCATGCCAATCTTCCCCTTGTTGCGAATTAATTACATTAGCTGGGATGGTTAATGACCAGGGATAGGGATAGGGATAACTGGCAGGTTTTAATGTCCCACTTCTCCTATGGAAGCGGGTGGCTGAGTTATTCCTGGGAAGCAGCAGCTCTTTATTTGCATCCCTTGGCAGGGATCAAGGCTCCAGAGCATCGCTGGCACAGGCAGCACTTCCAGGTGTTTGAGCCCTGCTTGCTCAGGATACTTGGGGTTTAGGAGTGGGATAAAGCCAATAAATTCCGACAGGATTTATTTTGTAGGTAGAACTTTCTCATTTCAAAACCAATTACCCACGGAAGTGTCTAATAAACGAGGCTCAGAACATTTGGAGCTGGCAAACAAAGCACTGTTTTCCTTCTGCCAGGCTCCCCAAATGGATTATTTCTGCTTCCTTTTTGGAATTACATTATGCTGGGCTGGAATAGGAGCAGGGCAGATTTACTCCTCCAACATCCGTCTCCACGTGCATTTACCTCATTTCTTTTTGTAGTGGGAGTCTGGAGGAGTTTTTCCAATTCTTTCCTCAGCCACATTCATTACAATGAATGAAGGCAGCAATTCCCTACATTAGATTTACTTAAGATTTGAGGAAATTCAAGGCCAGGTTGGATGGGGCTTGGAGCAACCTGGTCTAGTGGAAGGTGTCCCGGCCAAGGCAGGGGGGTGGAATGAGATGAGCTTTAAGGTCCCTTCCAACCCAAACCAGTCTGGGATTCATAAATCCGTGGCCACCTTGGTGCCAAAGAGGGAAGGAAAGTTGTGGGAAGTGGGGCTGATATCACCAAGGAGGGCTGTGCCAACAACCCTCCTGCGAGGTGAGGGTGAAAACCCGGCCAGGTAACAATCACTTCCCACTAATAACAGGGATTAGTTTTTTAAGCCGGATGAGGAAATGCACAAAGCAAATGACAAAGCTTCCGGAGAGGCTTTTAATATCTTTGGCTGCTTGACATGGACTGAGTGAATGAGCAAAGCACAGCAGAGGTGTGGGTGAGAGGTGAGAGGGGCACAGGGGCACGTCCTGCACCTTCTCCAGTCCTCCAGGGAAAACCTCCAGCCCCTTTCCACCTTGGCTTTGCAGCAGCTGTGCACACCAGTCCTGCCCCCATCACATCCCTCACCCCTGCCAGGGTACAAATCCTACCTGCTCTGTCCTCTGGGAAGGGATCGATTTTGGGGACCTTTGCATCAGCCTTCCCCCTCCTAGAATTCTACTCCATATGGCAAAATGCATTATTGTAACAAAAATCAGAGTCCCAGAACGGTTTGGGTTGGAAGGGACCATAAAAATCATCTCATTCCCCCCCCTGCCATGGGCAGGGACACCTTCCACTATCCCAGGTTGCTCCAAGTCCCGTCCAATGTGACCTTGAACACTTCCAGGGATGGGGCAGCCACAGCTTCTCTGGTCAACCTGTGCCAGGACCTTACCAACCTCCCAATATCCCTCCCAAAATTCCCTCCCAATATCCCACCTAACCCTGCCCTCTGGCAGTGGGAAGTCATTCCTCCTTGTCCTTCACTTCAGGCCCTTGTCCAAAGACCCTCTCCAGCTCTTGTGGAGCCCCTTAGGTACCTCTTTGTAACCAAAATCTTTTATTTTAAGGCACTACTGCCAGTAAACTTTTTCCTTTAGAAGCCAAGCAATCCCTGTCCACAATTCCCACCTTTCCTGGCTGATCCTGACAGCAAAAGCCATGAGTTAACTTACACAGTTTCTTTTCTTCCCTGAGCCTCATCACACAGAATAAACCAGCTTTTGTTCACGATGGAGATTCTCCTGGCAACAGGACAACGGGAGCTGCAAAACAATTCTGAGGCTCAATGACAGCTCTATCTAAAACTAACCACCAGGATGAGATTGTTTTATCATCCTTAGGGGAAAGCGCCAGGGTAATGGGAAGAGGGAAATCACTCCTGTTTATGATGGCTTCCCAGATGGATAAATCTCCCTGCCCAGCACAGGGGGGATGCAAAGGGACACGATTATTGATGTGTCATCATGAACCTTGAAATGAGGCTGAGGTGCTCTGACCTACACCCTCCATGTCCTGACAAATTTACTGGATTACAGGATTTCTGCAGTTAGTAAAGAGACTCCAGCAGATTTCCTCGGGTCTGGATCAAGCCCAGGGCTTGCAGGAGGGAGTTAGAGGAGTAGAAAGCTCTGTTTTCCATCCAAGAATACTTTTATCTTTAGCTCAACATCCTCCTAGACTGACTTTCTGTGTCCCTCAGAAGCTCAGAACAGCTCTTTCTCCAGCAGTTTTGGGCTGCTAAATCCCAAATTTCCCCCTACACATTTAAAGCCCTTCTTTGGGACAAGAGCCATTTAATGGTGCTGCCATTTATTAATCTATTATGATCATTTATTTCCTTCCCTTCCCACTACCAGACCCCTCCCACCTTGACAAAACAGAGGAGAGTTTCCTACTTCAAATTGTGGAAGTAATTCCCCATGTTCAGTGACAAGCAGCCTCGTTTATGATGATTGCTGAGCTCCTACATTAATCAATGCAGTTAATTGAACTGATAATTCCACTGGCTCGTGTTCAGAGCTGTTTCCCAACATTAGCCCTGTTTAACATGATGATCTGCCACAAGAGCTGCCCTGCTGCTGGGTGCAAATGTCCTGGGATAAAAGGAGTGGATAAAAGTTCCAGCACCCTTGGAACCGCTCTCCAACACCAAGGTGGAGAGAACACCTGCTCTCCACCTTGGGAAAGGGCTCAGGACTCAAAAGATAAGGGAGAAAATCATAATTACCAGGCTTTTCCAGGTAGAGGAAAGTGGGAGGGAGAAGTTAACCCAGGTTGGATGGGGCTCTGAGCAACCTGGTCTAGTGGAAGTTGTCCCACTGGAACTGGATAAGCTTAAAGGTCCCTTCCAACCCAAACCCTTCTGGGATTCTATGATTCTCTGATCATCCCCATTTTGCCTGTTCAGCACAGCAAGAGCACAGTGCTAAAATTTCCCAGATTGCTCCAAACCCAACACCATTCCAGGTATTTTCAGTGATTTCTCAGCCAGCTTGAGACACTGAAACATCTGCCACCCCAACTACCTCAAAACTGCCCTGAGATAAAACCAGGGACAGTTATTGCCAGGATAAGGGGAGCAAAACAGTGATGTGCCACTTCAGATCTGCCTTGTCAGCCCCCAGCACCCTGGCAGGGCTTTAAATCCACAACCACAAACCCTCCACTGCTTGCTCAAGGCATCCCCTGTCCCTTCCCTTGAGCAGCTCCCAAGGACAGTGAGGTGGGGGCTGTTTTTCCACCACTCCCAGACACATGGATTCCTGTCTTTGGGGTTGTTACACACTGACAAGGGCAAAGAGCATCACGAGTCAGTTATATCCTAGTAAAATGATGTTAAATGTCAGATGAGCACCAGGTACAACCCCGCAGAGCCCTCCTCCCATCTGTGGCTCTCCCAACAAAGCCAGGCTTGTAAAAAGCTCTGCCTGGCTGAGATTTAAGCCCTCAGAGATAACCACTTGGCTGTTTCTTCCTTGGAGCTCAATCCCTGCCTTGCCTGGTAGAACACACTTCCTTTCTGTGCCGCCAGATTTGCTTTTCAATGCTTCATTATATTTCAAGGTCAAGCCGTTTGCTCGGCTGCCCTGCAAAGAGACGAAGTCACAAGAATATTTTCTTTTTTCATTTAAGAAATGCAAAAAAAGCCCAGCCTGAATTGCTTTCTTATAAGCATGGAAAGAAGGAGAACGGCGAGCACTCGCCTCTGTGGTTTTTTTGGAGCTCCCTCTTTTCTAAGTCCATTATTCACACTCTTTTTCTACGGAATGCCCAGTTGTCTTCTTTTCCAGCTGGCAAGTGCCGGGATCTCATGTAGTTCCCAGTGCCATGGGACTATTATTATTGTTAGGAAACCCTCCCTGCAATAACAGCAATGATCAACCCAAAAGCTGATCTTATCCCTTACAGGAATTGCCTCCAGTGTGAACGGCGTGATTAAAAACTGGGAAAATTGGGGCTGGACATTGTTAAAACAGAGGGAGGCAGCGTTGATCAGGGGGCTGATGTTGGGGTGGGCATCCTATGGAAAGGATTTGGGATTGTGTGGTCCGTTTGTTCCGTGGGCCGTGCCAGGGATGGCATTGCAGGAGAGCAGCAGATGGGAGCAGCAGGGCTTTGGGGTGGAATGTTGGTTTCTTTGAAGTCACCAGGGAAATTCCCACCAGCTTTGACCCCCAGCCATGGCACGGCGAGGGCTTTGCAGACCTGCTGCCCATCAGACCCAGAACTGGAGCCTGTCTGGTGGCTTTTCCATGTCAGCTTCTTTGTACTATTAATTATGGCCACGAGTCTGCAGGGCTTTCAAGCTCTGTGGCTCCAGTTTGCCGTGTGGGAAGGAGCAGGGATGCAAAGTGAGACACTTCTGCACAGCTCCCGTGTTATCTGTGCCTCTGGCAATGCTTGGACTCATCCTGGGTGATGCTGGGGCTCTCACAAAGCACCAGCAGGGCAGCTTTCTGGGGGACACAGTGTTTCATGGGATGTAGAAACCTTCCCCCTGGATATGCCATTCCTGTCGAAGCTCCAGCTGCAAAGCAAGACAGCCGGGCTAACCGGTTTTCCACCGGCACATTTTTGGCAGATCTCCTGACACAAAGCCAAGGGCAAGCAGCTCTTGGGCTCTGGCATCTGCAAGGACTGCATCCCTCAAATAGTCCTGGAAACCTGTTTGAAATCATCCAAAGGTGAGGTTTATACAAATTCATCCTCCTCTATAAATCTCATTTCTGAGTCTACTCTGAGCTTTCATCACTTCTCTGATTCTTGCAGGGGATGAGGTCCAAGCCACCACACTCCCTGAGGAGTCTCTGAGGAACCTCAAAGGATAAACTTGGAGGGCTTGTCCAGTATTAATGATTCTATGACTCGAATTACAATCAAATCATACAAGGATAGATATGTCCTGCCAAAATGTGACATCGAGTAACACCTGCATTGAGGAGCTGAAAATGTCTCAGCGAGGAAAAAAATTACATGAGGTGCTCACAGCTTATTAATAATCAGAAAACCCACACTGAGAGACATGTAAAAGGTCTAAGCATCTCAAATCCATAGCTGGATGAGTTTTTAGAGACTTAGAGAAATGGAAGGAGCAAGTAAACAAGCTGGGATTTTCCCCTGTGCATGTGGGAACATCTCCAACACAGCGGAAAGCACCATCAATAATTGAGTGAGAAGACAAGCTGCTGGGAGCTCTCACAAAGCACAGCCTGAGCATCCAATATTTATTTTCAAGCCTTAAATAATGCATTGGAAAATGCTTCTAACTGGGTATTTTAAGGCAAACAAATTTATGTCATGAAAAGTTAATCGGCCAGAGCATCTCTGAAGGAAAGTCGATGGCAACCGCAAAAAACACCCCTCAGCTCCTCCTCTCCTCGGGCCTGATTCTCCTTGTAAATTAGGGGGCAATTCTATAAATTCTAATTAAGGAATCATTTGCTATCAATTAGCCCATATAAGTAGATTTTGCTCGTTCCCTGAGCTAAATCACTTAAGCCCTTGGATTTCCTCCTCGCTGCTGCAATGCCAGTGTGGGGATGGGAATCAAGGGATTGGGAGGCCAGTCCTGGTTCTGACACCAATTTCCCATGGGAGCTTGGTGCAATGGGTCCATCCCCATGGGTTAATTCACACGGCAGACACGTGGCAGCTGCTGTAGGCAAATAGGAAAAAAAATCCCCGTGTCCAGAGAGCTGGAATAGGTTGGACTTAGATGATCCTGGTGGTTCCCTTCCAACTCGGACTATTCCATGATTCTGTGGTTGGAGGTGGTGGGTGTTGCATGCCTGGAGCAGTGGTCACAGTGGCCCTCAGAGGGGTTCTGGGGCTCAGACAGGTGGAGGTAAATGACAAACAGAGCAGGAGGTGAAGGGAACAAAGCTGCTCCATCACTGGCTTCCACACACCACTGCATCCCACACCAGTGGTCAGCATGGATATATGGGCAAGAGCTCTGGAGGAACAACCTTGGCCAGGGCTGGCACGTTCCCACAGGTGTTTGTTTGCACATTGGCAGCACATAAAGTGCCTGCTGTTAAATCCACCATGGCTTTAATGCTGACATGTTCCCTCCCCACCTCGTCCTTCAGCCCCCCCCTGTCCATGAGTAAACACATTCCCGCTCCACCAGCCATCCCCAGGGATACAAGGATCATGTCTTCCAGTTTTCCTGGAAGAAACACATGTCCTGCAGTAGGGCTGCCCCATCCCCATCCCACAAACCTGGGGCAGAGCTGGCCGTCTCCCTGCAGCATTCCCAGGCAACCCCAGGCACCCCAGGGCCAGGCTGGTGCCACGTCAGGCTTGTTATGAAACCCAGAGAGATAAGATAAGAAAGGTTCATAACCTGTCATCACAGGACAAGATTTCTCATCTCCAGCCAGGCTCTCCCGCCTCTGATGTTGATTTGCTGTTATATCCAGCATCCAGCAGGAGATGGATTGCCTCCACCGGGATTTCAGCTCGGTCTAATCAGAGGAAATTGCTTTTGACAGCTTTGTGATAGAAACACCTTGGGCCAAACTCACCCCTGCTTGATGCTCCCTGGGGTCCCTGGGGCTGGATTTCCTCTGACTGGCTGGGAAAATAAAAACCAGTAATGAAAAGCCTAGAAACAGAATAATCCTAGGTCCAAAAAGCATTATTCTGGGTGGCAAGGGAGGGTATAACACACAACACCCTTGGGAGATCAGAGGGCAAGGGGTGGAGAGCCATAAGGAGGGAGAGGATGGGGCTGTGTGATGCTGGTTTTATCTCCTCCAGGGCTTCAGCTGGCGTAAACACAGCCTTAAAAATCCTAACAAAAAATCCTAACAAAATCCTACACACACCCTTAAAAATCATAAACTAATCCCAAATGCTCCCATGCAAAATGAGCTGAACCCAACAAAACCAGCACTAGCCCTTTTCTAGCATGTATTCCTTTCTGGGCTTTAAGAAGAGCGTCTCTGAACATCCAAGTGTTACTCCTGGACTCCTGTGGCACAGGTTGCCCAGAGAAGCTGTGGCTGCCCCATCCCTGGAAGTGCCCAAGGCCAGGTTGGGTGGAGCTCAGAGCAACCTGGGCTGGTGGAAGGTGTTGCTGCTCATTGCAGGGGGTGTGACTGGGTGAGCTCTAAGTCCCCTTCCAACCCAAACCATTCCACGAATCTATGACTCCTTTCTTATGGCAAAGCTTTTGGGTTGAGGGAGGTTTTCCCACCTTGAAAAATTTGCAGGAGGTGGGAGGGCTGGGGAAGCACAAATGTGCTTTTCACACCATGCTGCCCTCAGTTCAAAAGGCTTTCACCTCCCCAGGAGCACGTTCACCACTCCTATCAAGTCCCAGCAGCTCCTGTACTCCTCAGGAGCTGGAACAAACAGGAAAGCGTGGAATTACTTTGATCCCAGCCTTTAATACCACAAGGCTTTATCTTACTCTTGGATGGTGGGAGCTGGATGTGTCAACCCCAGCTCAAGGATCATCCTTTGGAGCCACAGTCTGGTTGAGGTATCAGGCCTATTGGGGTCCAACTCCACCAGCCCTTTTGATTGGGGTCCAAATCCCTTTTTTTCACTTCTCAGGGGGCAAGGAATGTGTGTTAAATATTTGTATGAGAAACTGATTGGTGTTGCTTGATGGCTTTAGGTAGAACCACAGCAGAGATGTGAATAGCCTGTATCCCTGTATCCCATTCCAGATGGACAACTCAGTGCTGTGGGAGTGGAAACAGCTGGGATGAAATAGGGTTATCACAGACATTTTTACAAAGCAAATTAAATTTGGAATGAAAACACCATTATTATGTCGGAGCATCATAAAACTTGAGAAAAACAAAAATCTGAATTTATGGGTTACAAAAATACTCTAATCTCCTTTTCATCCCGGTTTTTGTGTCCATAATTCACCCTTGCAGATTTCATTAAAGATTCCAGGAAATCATTTGCAGGGTCAGAATCTTGCCAGTTTGCCTAGAGCTTAATGGCAGGTTTCACTTCACTTGTTTGCTTTATTTCCCTTACACTGCATGCAAATAATCAAGTCTGACTTACTCAATATCAGGAGGAGAAGCATGGATAATGGGAAAGGCCAGTTTAAGCCTGGCCTGTTTTGTAATTAGTACATGGAGAGCTCATAGGCTTTTAGGATATGCTTATTAAAACATATATAAACTGTTAAGTTATATATATACTATGCCCAGAGAAGCCGTGGATGCCCCATCCCTGGAAGTGTCCAAGGCCAGATTGGATGGGGCTTGGAGCAACTTGGGATAGTGGAAGGTGTCCCTGCCCATGGCAGGGGTTGGGATGGGATGAGCTTTAAGGTCCTTTCCAACCCAAACCATTCTGGGATTCTACAATTTATATACACCTCCACTTGAAAGCACATTAAACTCTCCCTCTCTCCCACCAAACCAACAACAAGAAACAGGAATTTTACTCTTTGAGCTCACAGATCTCAGCCATTAAGTCCAGCAAGTCTGGGACAGGCTGGAGCACCAGTTCAGCACACCTATATTTGCTGGTGGATTTTCCCAGCCCCAGAAAGGAGTTGTGACTCTCTCCTGGTCAGGAGAGAATGAGATGTCCCTTTCAAACCTGGCAAAAATCATGTCGGGCTTTCAGGTGCCCATACCAGCTCTGGACCCCTGACTTTCAGGCTCTTCACCTGAAAAAGCAGTTCCGTTCCCTATTTTACATCCCTGCACGCCGGGTCTTGTTCCAGTGGCGCTTCCATTAGTCTTCCCAATGGCCCAAAGAGCAATTATCAGTTTACAAACACTCCCTGACCTCCTGATGGTCCCGGAAATGGGGCACATTCATTGTTCCACGCGTGTGGGCGGCCGGAGGAATGCAAAAGAAATTGCAGCGTGGCCCCGGGGTGATGAAAACTCATTAATTCTCGGCTGCCTCACGGCTGCACAGCCTGGGTGCTTTTTGGTGCAGTTTAATCTAATCTGGACTGGAAAAGCTGCCCCCCGAGGAGGGGGAGATCAGGAACAATTGATCTTCCAGCTCCGGTTTCATTGGGATGTTATTTCCCAGAGCAGCGTTTGTGTGGCTGCGAGGGGAAGGACGAGGAGTCTTTTCCAAAGGGATTAAAAATGGGCGAGGGTATGAATTTGTGCTGCCCTGAAGTGCTCAGGTGAATGTTCTGTAATGACAGTGGAGCTCCTTTTCCCGGGAGGGGCAGGTACTGCTGTTGCTTGACAAGCAGTAAAGTTTTACAACTTGCTGTAAAAGGAGGCATAAAGGGAGGTTTTTTCCCCCTCAAAAAACCCCATCCTGTAGTCACGGTCCAAACTCTACAGGGAAGGATATTCCCCTGGGATCCATCCACATTTGTGCCTAAAAAATACCTGTCCTTGGGGTATGGATTCTCCATCCATCCCTGGACTTCATCACAGGCTCATTAGCCTAAAATTCCTAATGTGAACCAGAAGAGACAAAGACCCATTTGGGATCCCTTTGTCGTGTCAGGGAAGGAAAGAAAGCACCAATCTGTTGTTTTGTCCTTGCCAGGAGACTCTTTCCTGCACGCTCCAGGTTGCATTCGGCCTGCAGGGATTTGGGATGAGGAATGGGATGTTATCCTGTCCTCCTCAGCTGGCTTTGGGGTGCTTTGGATTCCAAATCAAATGATCTTTCGACTACATTAACTGGAAAAGGGCAGAGCAGACCAAGACCCCCAGAGAGGGTGAACTGAGCCAACAACAGCCTATCTGAACTATTCCTTCCCTGCGACTCCCTTTATAATGGTAATATCCTGCGGAGAAATCCTGCCAAGGAATTGCTCACATTCCTCCATGCAACAACAAACCCACAAGAGCCAAACCCCGGCCCCCCACATTCATCCCGAGCCTGAAAAGGCTCTGGGTTCTGCTGGACATATTCCCTTTCTCTGCCAAAGTCACAGCCCAGCAGTCCCAGCTCTGTTCCTGCTGCAGTTTCTTCCTGGAATTCCATGCCAGGTATCTGCTGGGTGCACTTCCATCCTCCCTTCCACCACGTATCTCAGCTCCCACCAAGTCTCTTTTCCCCTCCATGTCACTTGCAAAGCCTCAAGCACATATTGGTGTGAAATTCTCACAAGGGAAGAGGATCTGAGGGAATTTCAGAGTTGTCTGAAGTGGGAGAAGGTCTGTGCCCTCCATTCCCAATGGGATTGGATTGGACAGCCTGAGAGGGGCAGACACTGAGCAGAGTTTGTGTCAGGAATGTCTTGGATTTGGGAGCAGGGGGAATAGCAGGAGAGAGGCTGTGCCTGCTGTCCACAGCTGCCCAGCCCTGGCCCTTAGTCCTGTCCCCGTGGGAATGCCACTTCTCCAACATAGCCCTTGGAAACCACTGGCCACTGGGATGCTGGCAAGGGATGGGATCAGATAAGAGCAAAGACCCAGGAAAGCCAGAGCAGTTCAGGGTCAGAATCACAGAATATCCCAAGCTGAGAGGGACCCACAGGGATTGAGTCCAACCTCTGGCCCTGCACAGGCCACCCCAACAATCCTACCTGTGCCTGAGAGCATTGTCCTACTGCTCCTCGAGCTCTGGCAGGATTGGGGCCGTGGCCACTTGGGTGCAGCCCAGGTGCCAGAGGAGGAAGGTGAGCTGGGCAGCCCTTCCCTGCCTCCTGCCAAGCACCCCCCTTCCCACAGTCCTGCCTTGAGGATCTCCACCTGCAGCTATCACTGCTTTCCACTATCGGTTAGAAAGGCCTGAGTTCCCTCCTGGCGAGCAATTAGCTGTAATTAACACACAATGAGAGGGCTTCTATTCCCTCCCAGCCAGTGGGATTGGAGCCACTAATCACAGCTAATCCCAGAAGGCTGCAACCCTGGGGTGAACCTCTTCTGCCAATTTCCTGCTCCCAATACACTTCTCTAATTAGGGTCCAGCCACCAAAAGAGATTGAACATCCAGTGGCTACAGTGAATGCTCCCTTTAAATACGTCTGCTTTTCTGAGGGGAGCCATTCCTTGTTGTGCTGGAGCTTTCTCTGGGTGCAGATGAACCCAAATCCTACAGGATTCCCACAGGAGGGACAATGCCATGAGGAGCCCATGGGGACAATGCCGTGGGTTGTGAGACACTCTGCACGTGGGCTGCTATTGCAGCTTGGTGGCAAAGCAGGGGCAAAACTCAGGTCCTACTGAGTTCATGTTCCTGTACAACTCTGAAAATAATTGTTCAGGAGGCAGATGAGAACATAAAGCAGAAGGAAAATACTTTTATGTTGTTCAGGCACTCAGTTCCAAGGAAGACAGCCATTGACAGAGCATGGCAGGGTGCACGGTGTTTATCAGCCCCTCAATTTTCTTTGGCATTGGGGCCATAAACAAGAACAGAGCAGTTCTGAGTCTCTGAAGTGCAGAAGAAGTCCCTTGGCTTTGGAGGGACTCTGTAAATATTAGGACAAACACTATCTTAAAAGGCTCAATGCCTTTGATTATGTTCCCGTGTCCAGTTTCCTCCATTTATTTTTGTCTCATCGTCTCTAATGTTGAACTGTGTCGCCTGTAGGGAAGGTTGTGAAATGAAACACCACCATGAGTTTCTTCTGATGGAGCCTGAGCTCCAGCAGAGAAATTGGCAGTTAAATTGGGAGTGGTATTTCCAGCCACAGGCTCAAAAGATGATTTTTTCCTAATGGAATGGCTGTTGGGGCTGTAACAGTCCAAGGTTAAGGGCAAGGGAAGGTCTATGAGCAGAACTGATATTTTTTTAACCCAGCAAAACCCTCAAACCCAAGAAGGGAAGTAAAAAATTGAGATATGTTGGGCTTTCACGGATCTGTCTCACCATGAAGAGGTGAAGTGTTCCCAAGGTGTGACAGCAATTTCCAAAAAAGACTTTTAGACTTTAGAAAATGAGAGTGGGGATTTTTTCCTACTCCCGTGACCACAGAACCTGGGGCTCTCGGTAAACTTGGGGTCAGATTAGGCACAAAGACAACACCAGTGTGACTCTAATGGTGGCTGTGGGGCTTGTGGGCTGGATGGAGAAG
Source organism: Calyptomena viridis (assembly GCA_013390005.1). NCBI lineage: Eukaryota > Metazoa > Chordata > Aves > Passeriformes > Eurylaimidae > Calyptomena > Calyptomena viridis. Next base: position 80,905 of record WEIV01000138.1, read on the forward strand.
GACCTGAAGGTTGGGATGGTGTAGGACCCACCCCAAGGTCCCCCACCCCAAGAGTCCTGTCACAGGGCCCTGCTGCTCTGATCACGTTCTCCTCCAGACCGTGGCAGAGTTCCCAGGGACTTCAATGAGAACAGGGATCATTGTCCAACACCTTTGATATTTTCTGTGACTGAAGGGAGCTATTTTCGTGCAAGGAAGGTCAAAGTGGGAGCAGGCACGTGGGACGAGGGTGGGCAACTTCAAAGCTCAGCTCTGAAGTGTCTACGGGCAGGAGCTCACGTGGAGACATCCCAAAGTGACCTCACTTTGAAGAAGGAGGACCCTGAACCTTCTTATGTGGAAAGATCTTTCTAGAAGAAGGTTTCATAACCCCCTAGAGGGTCTCAGCCACTTGGCTTGTTCTTTCTCTGCTGTGAATTCAGCCCCACCTCCTCACTCTGGGTGGCTGCAGGTGGGATTCTGTGTTATCTGGATGGTTTGGGAGGTAAAAATCAGGTTTTAAGTTTAAAGTTCCCTTAGCACCAGACATGAGAACAGGGCTGAGCTTGGGCTGGTTTTGACCACACTCTTTCCCACTGCTTGAGGGTTTTTGCCAGACACCGACCCTTTCCTGAAAAAACCTCTCCTGGGAGGTGTAAATTGGGACAGGGTTGGTGGTGGGCTTGGCAGTGCTGGGTTAACTGTTGGACTTGACCTTAGAGTGCTTTTCCAGCTTAAAGGATTCCATGATTCTCTGAATAGTGTGGGCTGCAGCAGGTTTGGATCCCCAGGGAAAAAAATCAGCCTTTGCTGTCCTGGCTTTGAAGAAAAAAAATGAAGAGCGTTTGGGTCTGTAAAAAAAAACTTTTGATAGGCACAACTTTTTTGTAGAAGACATGGAAAAGTACTCAGCACAGGAGGGGTGTAATGGGGTTCCCCACCCCATATCTCAGTAGGCTCCCCAGTGCTCTTTAATCCCACAGGATAACTCACATTCCTCAGTGATTTGCAGGTATTAGTTTCCTGAGGGATTCACATGCATGGCAAGGGAGGTTTTGAGGCAATTTCTTCTTTTATTGCATTTTTTCTCTTATTGTTCTTTGCTAAGAAATAAGTACATTCCAGAGGTTTCACATCACATAAGGGAGGAAGAATGAAGGTAAGAAATGAAAACACAAAGAAGCAGAGCTACAGACAGAGGCTGATTTTCCAAATTCCAGGCTCTTTTGGGATTATCTGGATCATAACTCGAGCAAACAATCTTTCCATTGTAAATGCAAGTAAAATATCTCCTTCACCTGGGGTCATTTAATAATAAATAATGGAAATTTCTGAGGAACTGCTGGTGCTGTGGGCAACCTTGTCTAGTGGAAAGTGTCCAGGGGGTGGAATAAAATGGGCTTGGAGGTCCCTCCCAACCCAAACCAGTCTGGAATTCCCTGATTCCATTTCTGTCCTTGGTGAGAAGGGATGGATTGCTGGGATCAGCTCTCAGTTCCAGCATCTCTGATGTACAAACCTGGCCCTGGTGTATCCCAAGAAAAGGGGAAACTTTTGGAAATCAAGCCTGTTTTGAAACCCTAACAGGCTGCAGAATCGAGGGCAGGTGTAGCTGAACTTAAATTAAAAACGATTCTACTGCTTTTATCCACGGAAAAGTCAACCTGGTGAGATAAGAACCACCACCTTACTAGAGATTGCAAGATTAAGCTCTAAATGAGTTTTTAAACCGAGGTAAACTCCCTTCCTTCAGGGCATGAACTAGGGAAGAAACCTCAGCACCGTCATTCCCTGACTGCCTGCTTCCAAGATTTTTATCCCTTTTTTGGAGGCGTGGCACTGGGCTGAAGATGCCAGCAGGCTCCAGGGAATGAAGAGATATTAAACTATGGATTAGTGGGTGTCTTTTTCTAAAGCTTCCTAGGAAAGGTTCATGGAGAGCCACATTAAACTCGGTTTTTGTCTGCTGCTCTTCTCATCTGTCACCTAATGAGCTGCCACAGACCCAAAACAGGACAAGGCAATGTTTTATTTCACATAAATGAAACCTGAGAGCAGCATTGTGGTACCTCCAAATCCAAACCAGCAGCAAGGTATTGATTACTGAAGGAAATTAATTAAGTTTGGACCTCGAATTGACAGCACCTTTAAGTCCAGACCTACATTTAAGCCTGAACTTTAACTGAAAAGGAGGTGAAGGCTTAATTACGTGGCTGAATCAAGGGCTCCCAGCGTGGAGAACTCGAGTGTTGAATGTCAGCATGGAGGCAGATTCCTATGGCTGGTTACAAATCACTGGGATTTATAATAATTTTTTATCCTAGGAACGCTGACAGCTTTAAATATAGCACCGTGGCTGTGATGAATTGTTGGCATTTTTTTCTTGTTAGCCTTTTGTAACTAAATTTAAGGTATCCATTGCAGCCTGATCCAATTATGGAAGCGCAATCAGAACGGCTCCCCATGCAAGAGGCCACATCTATTTTTGTCCATGGAGCTTAAAGTCTGCATTTCTGAGCTCATGATTTATGGCAGGCTTTAAATTAATAATAAGGCATCTCTCCACAGGCAAATATTTGCGTTTCAAGAGCCATTCAGCACAGACTCAGCCAAGGATCAGTTACAATGACCACACAGATCCTATTTCAAACATCACCTGCCCTTGCACAACTATCATCAACTCCTTGCTAACAAGAGCCTGAAATTAATAGCATGTCAGCTTCAACTATTGAACCCCAAAAGGTTCATTCTTGAGGCAAAGAAAGGCCATATTTCAGCTGAATTTCTGCTGGACCACACCCTCGCCTCCAATGGGCAGATTTCCATAAATATTCCCAGTGACAGAATGCAGGTGTCCTGAAGCTGTGGGATCATGCACATCCAGACTCCAGGGGGGTGCAAAGCTGAAAGGGAGAAGGTTCAACCCTCCTCACACAGTTACTGAGCAAAGACACAAGTCTGGGAATGTCATGGACTTCCTGAGCTGTCACTTCTCCTGCCTTAATCAGTGGAAAATACACTGATTTCCTCTGGGAAGTGCTTGGAGACCTGCTGATGGCAGAAGGCAAGAGCCAAGCACTGTCAAAGTTCAAGAAACCTCTTGCAATTAGTCTTGTCTAGAGCAGCTTGTCCTGAAGACAAGGATTTATTTATTTTTAAGTATTTGGGGCTGTTACCAGAGGTTACCTGTGGAAATGGATGTTGAGTTTTCTTTAGAAAACCACAGGATGGTTTGGGTTGGGAGGGACCTTTAAAGGTAATTCAATCCAACCCCCACCCCTGCAATGAGCAGAAATGCTTCCAAATCAGCAGAACCACCGAGAAATACCCAAAGCAATAAGGTTGGAAAAGACCTCTAAGATCATGGAAATAAAACCGGAAGATTCCCATCAGGGGATTCTGACAGCAAAACTGGGCACCGGGTGACAAACACTGAAGAATTCCACACTCAAGCACCGAATTCTTTAGGGAAATCAAGACTGGTGAAGGCAGACAGAGGAGGGGAGCTTTGAAGGAGCGTGTGTTGTCACCTTCCACCGCTCCCAGAACAGATGGCAAAGCTGCTGGAGGCAGGGCAAAGATCAGAAGATTAAAAGGCATCACTTTCACTGAATGCCAGGTGTGACCTGGCAGGTTCAATAAGCCACAGGAGGCAGGCAGCCCCTGCTCCCTCTTCCCAGCACCCTGGAATTACACATCCACCCGTGGTGCTCAGCGTTGGCCTGAGGTGGAGAGCAGAGATGGGCTTTGACAACCTCCAAGTGTGTCTGCACCTTGTTGTGGTGCTCAGTAGGATCTGGAAGGTGGGATACAGCAACGCCTGGGTACCAGCCTCCCAGAAAATGCAATGGAAAGGGGTGCTCCCAGCTAGAGGAGCTGGAAGATGCCATGAGGAGTCACATCAATATCCATATGTAACCTTCTCTTGTTGGCTTTGTGAGTAGAGGGTTGTGATTGGATATTAGGAAAAATTATTTCGTGGAAAGGGTTTTCAAGCATTGGAATGGGCTGCCCTGGGCAGTGGTGGGGTCCCCATCCCTGGAGGGATTTAAAAGCTGTGTGGATGTGGCACTTTGGGACACTTTATGATCCTAGAGGGCTCTTTCAACCTAAACGATTCTGGGATTAGAGGTTCCTGATCTCCTCTAAGCTCATGACCCTGAGCACCCACTAGGTGAGAAAACAGGAGTGCCAAAACCACCCAGCCTGGGTTAGAAGTTCCATGGGATAGGGATTTCCAGCAGTGCCTGCTCCCTCCAGTGCCACCAGTGGCTGTGTCCCATCCTCTGTGGAGGAGGTGCTTGAGGCATCCAGGAAACATAGGAATCCCAGGAAGCCAGGAATCCCCTCCCGTGCTCAGCTCCTTACACCTGTGAGCATCTCCCAAAGCCTGTTCTGAGATGTCCTGCACCAGGGAAAACTCAGGAGAGCATCGTGTTCCCAGAGATCCTGGGACCAGCCCCTCTGGAGACTGTGATGTTTTCTTTCCACTGTGCAGGGCAGGTTAACAGCCAGTTTATCCAGAGTCTGGGAAAGAGTTCCCTGATCCAAAATGCAGCCTGGTAGTGGGAAGGGACCCGTTTGCCCAGAATTCAGCTCAGAACTGCAAACCAGGGGCAGCATCACCCCGGGGTGACCCCAGCTGACCCTCACCAGTTCGATATAATTCACCCGTCACTCCTTAGAGCTAATTAACATCATTAATGCAGCAGAGCCCGCGAGTCTCAGACACCACTTCCCCCTTCCCTCCATCTGCTCACAGCTTTCTCCCTGTTTTTCACACTCCTCCGTTCCCACCGAGGTGTTCTTCCCTCACCTCCTTCCTCACTCTGTTTGGTGACAAACCAAAACCTCCTCTGGTTCCCATCAAGGTCAAAACTGGCTGACAGGCTTGAAAAGATGGGTGAGCATTTGCTACAGGACAGCCTGGCCCTAGGGGGACAGATGACAGCAGCAATTTGGGTTTTCTATGTAGAAGTCTGAAATCTAGTTGGTTTTTTCCTGAGGTATTCCCAATTCCAGGCAATGCTGGGGATGGTCTCCCTCTCCAGCTCGTTTGAGGGTTCAGCAGCACTAACCAGAAGCTCATTTTGGTGGCATTTGATGATTTCTAATGGGCCCATTGTTTGTGAAAATCATGTTAAGCAGCCAAGTGTGATGCTTTTCCTTCCCTTTTTTCCCTTCTCTTAAGGGCATCTCACTTCTGCCCAGACTCTAAACACTGCAAGAATGTGCCTGGACAAGCTGCAAACTCTGCAAGGCTGACATTAAAAAGCAAAAAGCAAAGACACCTGGAGGCACGAGACAGCCCAGAGCTCCCTGACCCCAGGACACAGGCAGCAGCTCAGAGCTGCAGTGCTGAGCCCTGCTGTGATTTTCAAATAGCTCATTTATTCTGTCCCCACTGACTGCAATTATTTGTCCTTGGCTTTCCCAGCTCAGGACACACAGCTTTTGCTTTCCTCCCTCACAAATCTTGCTGTGCAAGGAGCACAACGAGCCCTGGCAGCAGGGACAGTTGTGGCAAGAAAGCCAAGGCTCCAGGGGCCATTTACAAAACTCTGCTTGCTTTTTAAATGGCCTTTTTCCTGACCCTTTGTAGATCCTGGTTGGTCAACCCACCCCATAAAACTCAGGCACGGGTCCAAGATGGTCTGATGCACAGACCCACACTGGGCTTAATTTTCAACTTGTGAAGTAAGGAAGCAGGAAAAAAAAAAACCACTGAACCCTTTCCTTTGGGTTGGGGATTTCCCACAGACACAGCCCAGGCTCCTGTCAGAGCTGAATTGCCAAGTGAAGCCCAGCTAAAAGCACCACAGGACACCTGCAAGGTCCAGGGAAGAGCAGGGACCCATCAACCCTGAGTCTTCCCAGCTCGGGGACCCAAACCCTGCCACACCACTGAGTGTTCAGTGTGGACTTGGGAGCATTTATCAGACAGCCCCGGGGCTGATGAGGAGATGATGAGTGAATGGTGATAACCCAGGCCAGTTCCATGGGAATGGGGCCAAAGGAGCCCTTCCAGGGGCTGCAGGAGAAGCTTGACCTTGAGTCTGGGCTGAAATGATGCCAAGAGAGCTCACACTGCCCTCTCCTCATGATAAAAACACCTCTTCCCAATGAAGGAGAAGGAATAAAACCTTCATTGGTTTTATTGAAGTTACTTGAGATAGAGTAACTTCTATCCCAACATTCCCCATCATTCACTAGTTTCAGCATCCAGAAAGATTCGGGTGACATCTCATTTTGGAATAACATCTGCCCCTAGGGACCAACCCCTTTCAAACTACTATGAACTGCAGTGCTCCAGCAAATCTAACCTCCATAAAATCCCAGCTTCCCTGGCATCTGGAGAGCCAGGGAAAAAAAAAACCCAACCAGCAAATGCAGAAAGCAAGCAATCAAGGCAGGGTTTATTTTAATAAACTCTTGCGACTTCAATAATCTCAGCTCTGATTAGCACTGGAGATTAAAAAATGTAAATATTTACCAGAACATCTTCAATATCCTCAAAGAGTCAAAAGGGCAGTTTCTGTGTGTCAGAACTACGTGCTCTGGCAGACTCTCTCAGACAACTGTGGAATTATGCAAAGAGCTTCAATATAATTAACTATGTTCATTATAAAGCAAAATATTGGAGTTTGATTTGCTTCCTGTTCCAACTCTGTGTTTTCTGTGCTTTCTCTGTGAGACTCAGGCAGCTCCTTTAACAAAAGCTGTGATTCCCACTTGGCTCCTGGAGCTGGATTTAATGAAAACTAATGAGTAGCATGCTGCCTGCAGTAAATTAGGGCTGTGAGGTCTCCCCTAAGTCCCATATCAGCTTCAGAAGGGCTGTCTTTGCCTCTCCTTCACTCCAGGAGCCCTCTGTCCCAGCCCAGCATGTTTGAACACAACCCTGCTGCCACCTGCCTTTCTATTCCTGGATGATCCAAGAGGATCAGAGGGATGGAGCAGCTCTACAGGAGAGGAAAGACTGGGAGAATTGGATTGTTCAGCCTGAAGAAAGGAAGGCTTTGGGGTGACCTAATTGTGGCTTTACAGGACCTGAAGGAGCTGACAGGATGGAGAGACCATTTACAAGGGCCTGGCATGACAGGAGAAGGGGAGAATGGCTTTAAACTGCCAGAGAGAAGGGTTAGATGGTGTTGGAAAGGAATTCTTGGCTTGTGAGGGCAGTGAGGCCCTGGTTTCCCAGAGAAGCCGTGGCTGCCCCATCCCTGGAAGTGTCCAAGGCCAGGTTGGATGGGGCTTGGAGCAACCTGGGATAGTGGAAGGTGTCACTGCCCAGGTCATGGGGTGGAATTGGAAGAGCTTTAAGGTCCTTTCCAACCCGGGCCATTCCATGATTCTATGGTTTTCCAAGCCTTCATCCACCCAGCCCACACTGGATCTGCCCTGGGTTGCTGGTGACACTGGTTCCCAGTAAGCTCTGGATACAGTCAGCTCAACAGGAAACCAGGCCTGGCTCCTTCCCAGATTACCAGGCACTGTGTTTGAAGAGGCTTAAACCCAGTCTTAATTACCAGAGGTGCCATGAATGGGCTGATCCTGTCTCACCCTCAGCAACAGGATTGCAGCTCAATTAACTCCACACAGGCACTGAGCCTGGTGTGTTTGGCTGCATTTGGGAGAGACTGGGAATTCGAGGAGAAGCAAAAGGAGCAGCCCCTCCCTGCTTACACGTTGGCATCTTCTGCTGTGATTCCACCTTTCTGCTGCAATCCCTCCATTCTGCTCTATTCCTACCTTTCTGCCATGATCTCACCTGTCTTTCAAAGCACAATTCCCAGTTTCAGTGCTGAACAAGTAGGTCAGGATGCCACAGATGCCACTTGCCTTTTGGTCCAGGTCTCCAAACCCTCCTTCCAGGCCCATTCCCCCCAGGATGGAGGGCTTTGAGCTGCTGCCCTTGCTCACCCGACTGTGTGGGCACTTGTAATTGTGGTTGTTAAATCATGCAGTGAACAAAGATGTGGTGGCTGGGAAGGAGATGTCTCTTTGCTTCTGGAGCAAAACTCCTGGTTTTTGTGGCATGGAGCAGCCAAGTTGCATGGGGGGCTCAGCGAGATGCAGATCTTCTCCTGCCATGCCCTTGTTCTTACAGACTGGGAGTGAAAATGGAGTCAGGCAGATGGGACATAATTCTTAATAAACCCATAAAAGCCGTGTCCTTGGAAATCTTTTTATTTTTTTTTTTAATACATAAAAATCTGGTTTGAGTTGAGATCAACTCGTTTCAGAGCAAGCAGAATATGCAGGGCTCTCCAAAGTTCACACACTCACTGCTAAAAAGGGGGGCGGTTTGCAGTCAGAAATCCTGAAGCAAGAAACAGGCGTCTGAGCCAAGCGGGATTTATGACCTGCTCTGCCGTTGGATCTCTTCCCGCTTCAAGTCTTAGGCTGAGTTTCACAGCAAGCCAACCATTTGATTTGGCAGACGTGCTCCAGACCTGCCTTTTAAGTAGTGCAGAGCTGCTAAAAAGAAAATACACAGCTCCACAATACAACAAAACCTGCTCTCGACCGGCAGTCAGGAGGGACAATGAGTCTTCTCATGTTGGGAGGAATTACCAAGCCTTTCCTTCCCACCCAGCCAATCTAAGGAAGGGAAAGGCCCAGCAAAGGGCTGAGCAGAACTCAGAGTAAACAGAGGTGAGCTGGAAAGCTGTCTCCAGACTGAGCCCTCAAACAATGGAGCCCAAAGGGAAATGGAAAAGCAAATATTAATGTTTTGCCATTCGCGTGGCCCCGGAGAAAAGAGAACAATGCCTTTGGCTGGACACCACCTTGGCGTCTTCCTCCTCCTCCCCTCATGCTCTGAAATGTCATCCCAGGACCTGTGATTTCTTTGGATAGAGCATGAGAGTGCTGAGGGCTGCCTGCTTTTCCCATGCCAGAGTGAAGGATGACTTAATTAAAAATGGATTCTTGTGCTCCCCACCTAAGTCAGGCTCCTCCTCATGAAGGAAAAATCAGGACCCCTCTCAGCTGGGGTGAGAGCAAAGCTTGGAGGAGGGAACACGTGCTCCCAACTCCTTTTAAACCTGGCAGAAAAGGGGAGAAAAATTCCAGGGGAGCAACAAATTTAGAATATCTTCATAGGGAGAAGGCAGAGATGGGGTCCTGGCTTGTTACTTACTTTCTTTACATCTTCTTTTTGTGAAAGGCTGGGAGACCTGGAATTGTACAGGCTGGAGAAGAGAAGGCACCGGGGGGACCTTGGACCCCCTTCCAGTGCCTAAAGGGGCTCCAGAAGAGCTGGAGAGGGACTTTGGACAAGGGCCTGGAGTGACAGGACAAGAGGGAATGGCTTTGACTGCCAGAGCACAGGGATAGATGGGATATTGGGAAGGAATTCTTCCCCATGAGGGTGGTGAGGCCCTGGCACAGGTTGCTCAGAGAAGCTGTGGCTGCCCCATCCCTAGAAGTGTTCCGGGCCGGGCTGGACGGGGCTTGGAGCAACCTGGGCTAGTGGAAGGTGTCCAAGGGGTTGGAATAAGATGGGCTTTAAGGTCCTTTCCAACCCAAACCATTCCATGATTCTATGGGAATGCCTCTCCTGGTTAGACCATCAGCACCTGGAGGAGGTTCCTTGGTCCCCCCCGGGCTCAGTGAGAGGGGAGAGGCACCACACTGCCTTCAGAGCTGCTCGGGGCTGTGCAAGCCACGCTGAAACACAGCTGGGCTCTTATCCTGCCCTGATTGTTCCAGAGGCAAAGGAGCCCAGGAAGAAGAGGAGAGAGCCCTTGTGCTGGGCCATTTGATATGGGAGGTTGTCATGGAAACCGCTGCATAATGAAAGCCTCCCTCTCTGCTCCCGTGTGCCTTGGTTGTGTGGGAGCCGCGTCATTTGGGGCTTTTCAGTTCTTGCTGTGGCTCTAATTGAGATGTTCCAGCAGTGACCCCTCCTTAGGAAAGCTGTGCCGCTGTGGGACGTTACTGTGTTCAAACAGGATGGTTTATACGGACTGAGCAGGAGTTATGGCTGTCCTGCCCTCTCCTTCAGCCCATCTCCTCCGGGGCAGAGCAGGGATAAAACACCCAGTGGCCTCCCAGGATGCAGCGCCATGGAATCACAGAGCTGCTGTGTGAGCTACTCATCTGGCTTGGCTGGGAAATAGCCATGGGTGGGAGGCATCCTTAGACCCTCCAAATGTGGTGCAGAGACCTGCACATCATCAGGGGCATCAGGTGAAGGGGGGCTGGGATGTACAGTTGTGCTCAGGTACCTCCCAACGCGCTGTGTTTGAGCCCTTCTGTCTGGCTCCAAAGGAATCTCTTAGAATAGTTTTTTCCCTTCCTTTTCCCAGACGTAGCCAAAACCTCAGGTTTTTGTTGGGTGTTTTTAATAAACCTCCTAGTGGGAGATGAATCACTGTTTTATCATTCCATCTCTCGCATTCTTTCCCCAAATGGCATAAGATAAGTTGTAACTTATTAAAAATCAGAGGAATATACTGAAAAGCCTCAAGAGCAGTGGTGGGGTTTTTTCTGCATAGCAGCCAGTAAATTATGCTGTGCTGTAAGGAGCAGGTTCATTAAATTGTGCCACTTTGATGTTATCTCTGGGGCTGAGCTGCGGGAAAGGCTGGGAAAACACGTGATGCTTCTGGGGGAAAACACTTGTTTTGTTCATTAGCATGCATTAAAACCTGGCTGCCCAGGAGCCAGGCATCACAAAGTCAATAAAGCAGCTCTGATTTCAGGTGAAAAGCAATATCCACCCTAACAAGTTTGCTCTAAGCCACTCTGAAGCTCAGCTTTTTTGCAGAGACCTCCAGCAATAATCCTCATTGCTGAGTTCTGCAGGCCATGGGCAACCAGAGCTCCTGACAGAGCTTTGTAGGGAACAAAGAGCTGCAGGTTCCTCTCAGAGAAGCCCCAGAGTAAGGAGGTGAGGTGGTGGGACCCCAAGGGTAAGGGGCTGATCACCTCCAGGCAGGACATGAAGTGTCAGGGCAAGGCTGAAGTGAGAAATGATGTCTTTGATACAAAGGCTTTGGAAGAAAATGTTGCAAACAGAGTGAAAGATGAGCTCCTTCCACTGAGGAGAACCCCAGCATTGAGCTGAGAGGTGAACTGGGAACGATGGACAACATCCAGGGTGCAGGGTGAGGATGTAAAGCTGCTGGTGAGCAGCAGCAGGTCCCAGCTGATATTTTCCCCCAGACACCCTGCTCAGCTCTACTGCATCTCCCATGTTCCCAGCAAATGCCAAGCACTGCTGGGATGTGCCTGTATCTGTATGGATATCTTTCATCCCTGCAAAACACTGCAGACTGCTTCAATAACAAACATGAAAACAAGGCAGCTCAGTGACTGTTCCCCCCTCTTTATATAACAATTTATTTTACAGGCTGATTGCCTGCAGCAAATGCAGGTTTTACCATCAGCTTTACAGAGTCTCCCTCCTGGAGAAAATAAAAATACCCAACAGCAAAAAGAACATTACAGGGGCTGCATGGTCAAGTGCTGGATATTAAATTGTGCTGAGACAGAGCTCACCTCCAACAGCCTAATTCTGGGAGCTTGAAGTGGCTCCTCAGCACTTCACAGGAGCAGGGACAAGGAGGTGGTGGCAGCGCTCCCAGCACATCCCTCCCTCCCCAGGCTCTTTCCCAAAACAGCTTTGCCCTTGCCCTGCTCACCTCCTGATTTTGGCAGGACCCTGGAGGTCGCTGCACCTTTCAGGCACAAGCCTTTCCCCTTCACACATCCCATAATAACGTGGAAAGAACGTGTACCCAGAGCTGGAAAAGTGCTGAAGCTTGGAAGGTTTTAAATTAACGTGGAGAGCAGCAAAGGGAGATGTGTCTCATCCTCGTGGGAGACATGTGATGGCTGTAAACAGGCTGTACTTGTCTCTCTGGGAAAAGCTGGGATACAGCCACAGTTCCTCCTTCTCTCCAAGTGTGGTACCCAAAAGAAATACAGCTCTCTTAATCAGGCTGTGCTTTTCCCTTTGGAAAGCCTCCCAAGGCTGCTCTGAGAGGGTGATGCTGGAAGCCTGTCCCAGGGCATCTCCTCCCAGCCAACAGCTTCCCAAACCTCTGGCAAACCCAGCTCCCCATCTCCAACTGGTTAAAATCAAGAGACCTTCCAGTGCCTAAAGAGGCTCCAAGAGACCTGGAGAGGGACTTTGGACAAGGGATGGAGTGACAGGACAAGAGGGAGTGGCTTTGACTGCCAGAGGGCAGGGTTAGGTGGCATATTGGGAAGGAATTGTTGGCTGTGAGGGAGATGAGGCCCCTGGCGCAGGTTGCCCAGAGCAGCTGTGGCTGCCCCATCCCTGGAAGTGTTCCAGGCCAGGTTCTGAGTGACCTGGGATAGTGGAAAGTGCCCCTACCCATGGAACAAGATGGTCTTTAAAGTTCCTTCAACCCAAACTGTCCTGGGATTCTGTATTTCCATGCAAAGACACGGGAGAAACAAGCTTTTGGAAACCTTTGCAGCTTCATGAATCCCAGCCAGAATAGATGACAAGGTAATATTCTTTTAATGCATTGGAAAGGAGGGAGTGCAGCCCAGGACTTGGCTGGGGGACAGTCCCTGGAGCTGGTGAGCAGGTCACAGTAAAAGTGTTTTTAAGGAGAAATGCGACTCCTTGGGTATTTCCCCGTGGGTGTTCCTGCCATTCCCTGTTATTTCCTGACTGTAGCAGCTGAGTCACAGCTGGCTCCAGAGAGCTGAGAAAGTTCAGGAGGAAAACTAACAGGTCCTGGTGTCCCTGGTGACCTCTACAGAAAATCAGAGCTGGAGTTCTGCACGTGGGATGAGCAGACGGAATTTGTCAAAGGCCTGAAAGTTGGGCCAAGAATGATGGGAATTAGCAATGAAGATGCTCAGATGGGATGGGAAGTGAAAGGGGCTCAGGGAACCTGTGGGATATTTCCCTCTTGTTTAAAAAGGTGTAAAAAAGGAGGATTTTTGTGTTTTCCATGAAAACTTGAAGCACCTGTCCTTAATTTTGCCCAATCTTTGAATATAGTCGGTGAGTAAAATCTGAGGGGAAAAAGGGATTGATTTTTTCCTTGAAGCTCCAAGCCCTGGAGCCAAACCCCCAGAAAATGTGAAGTTTCTCAGGCTGGGGCTAAACAGCAGTGACTGACCCTAGCACCTGAACAGAAGCAAAAGGCAAATTCAAACCAGCAAACTGTAAACCCATCAAATTTTAAACCAAACAATCCCCCAAATCATGACTTTCCAAGCACCGGCCTAGTGCTGGGTGGTGGGGTATGGGGTGGTGGAAGTGTTGAGGCTGATGGGGCATCTTAGGAAGAGGGAGCTGCCCCAAATCCTGAGCTGGGTGAGGCTGCCATGGCTCCAGACCCACCCAACCCTTTCCCATGTTATCCCATAACTCCTGTTATGGATTGGGCAATCCCAATCTGTCCTTCTCTTGCACCCTATAATGTGTCCCCTACCCTCAGGCAGAGAGTCCCAAAGATCACTTGATGGGTGTCACATCAAATGCTGGCACAGCTCTGGGAGGGTCCCAGGCAGGACTTTTGTCACCTCACCTGAGCCATGTGTCCTTCAGAGGGAAGGCAGGGAAAGCAGCAGGGAGTGGAGGGGACGTCTCCATAATATTTTTCTTCCCAGACTGGGCTCGGTGCCAACAGTGCTGCTGGTATAAATAATGGAGTGTGATGACAGGGACATTTTTAAAGGAGAACAAATCACCAGACTACTTTTTTTTCGAGCTTCTTTCCTCTCTAAAGTGATGCTAATGGGGGAGGTCAAGCCATTTCCATCTCTCCCTGTTACACAAGCCGGGACATTTATCTCTTTTGACACCAAAAAAACCCCTCCTGGAGCAGTTCATCTTTCAGTTTGCATGGCTGGTGTGTCCCTTTCCAGGGAGGAAAACTCCTCCAGAAGCTGTAATGGGATGATGCACCAGCCCTTCTCCCCCACTGCCCTTGGTGCCTGCAGCAATCAGCTGGGACACTGATGGTGTTGGATCCCATGTCCAAAATGCTTCAAGGACACCTCGGGATGTGCTGGGGACACCTTCCACTATCCCAGGTTGCTCCAAGCCCCGTCCAACCTGGCCTTGGACACTTCCAGGGATCCAGGGGCAGCCACAGCTTCTCTGGGCAACCTGTGCCAGGGCCTCCCCACCCTCACAAGGAATGATTTCTTCCCACACCAGATGTCCCCAGGTAGGTGTTTACAGAGGAGAGATTGAAAATACACAGAGTCCCATGGCAGCACAGTTGGGAAATCACACCAGCAATCATTTCTGGGAGAGCTCTATCAGGGTGATGGACATATCCTGGCTCTGGGAGTACTTGTGGTGGCCATACAGTCAGGGACTTCTTTTGCTGCCAGGTGGACAGTGCAGGGCAGCTGTAAAATAGCTTTTGTCACCCATGTGAAGCTTCATTAGGAAATAGCAGTCACTGCTAATTATCTGTGCTGAGCCCTGTTATGTTTGTCAGGTGAGGTGAGAGCCTGGGAAATGAGAATTGGCTCCTGTGGGGCACTGCAGCATCACTCCAGGTCACCAAACCCTTCCCTCCATGGTTAATACACCTCTTGCAGGTGGGAATGGCTCTGGGTGAGCTCAAGGAATCATAGCATGGTTTGGGTTGCAAAGAACTCTAAAGACAATCTAGTTTCAAATCTTTGCCATGAGCAGGGACACCTTCCAATGGACCAGGTTGCTCCTGAGGTCCACACCTGGCTCCCAGCCCCATATCTGGTTACACTCACGATTCACACTGGGATTTTGTTCCAGTCTAAGAAAAAAAATCCCTGTGGACTGATTTATGTTCACCTTCAGTGCAAATTCCTGGCCAAACTATCCTGAAAATGCCACTGGACACCTTCCTGCAGGGCCAGCAGCACTGGCAACCCCAAACACCACAAAACCCTGGCTCAGCTTCTTAAAAACCAAAGGTTTATTCACATTCATGGTTCTTACCTCTTCATTCTGCAAATAGCTCAACAACCATAAGATCAAAAAAAATACTGATTTTTTTATAAGGAAAGGGAAAATTAATTATTAATAGCCTCTCTTTCAACAGAAGAATATAAAATACCTTAAGAAATAGAGTAAGAAATAGTGTGACACTGTCTGTGTTTCAGAAGACTTGGTTCCTTGCTTTATTCTCACAGATTGCTGGGTGATAACAAACCTCCAAGAAATATTCATCTTTGAAAAGAGAGAAAGGAAAAAAAAAAAGAAAAAAGCTTGAGACAAGTCTAAATTCCCTGGAGCATTCCCATTTGGTGAACGGGCTTCATGTGCCTGACACTAATTAATTAATTTCCTCAATTTAAATTGCTTCTTCTGCATCCCCAGTTTGCAGGAAAACTTAAACCAGACCTGAATGCATAAGAGGGGAAGTGGAGTTTATTTAAGGTATCATTTGATAACACTGATTTTTGTCTTTGTTTTTTTCTCTGTGTTCAGTCTCCCAGGTTGGGTTTGGTATCCAGTAGCCTCCAGTTTAATTCTTTTTTACCTGCTTGGGGTCAGGGATGTCCTGGGAACGGGTCTAAATCTATAGGGAGCAGACACAGCCTGGGACACATGGGGGCTGTTCCCTCTGCTGAACCACGCAGGAATCACGCAATCCCAGCCTGGCTGAGGTGGGAAGGGACCTTAAGGACCATCTAGTCCACCCCCTGCCACGGGCAGGGACACCTTCCACCATCCCAAGTTGCTCCAAGCCCCGTCCAACCTGGCCTTGGACACTTCCAGGGATGGGGCGTCCAATACTTTACCTAATTTATGAAGATATTGAACGGGATCCGATCCCTAAAATGAGCCAGGAAAGTGCGTAATAGCCGGGACCTTTGGAGCCGGACGTGCCCTGCATGGAGGGGCAGCCGGGGGATGCCACCCCCCGGGCGGGGACAGCGGGGACACCACGGGCTCCGAATCCATCCAACAATCCAACGCTTCCCTCTAGCGACACGGGAGCCAAAGTACAACAGCCCCACGGAGGCGGAATTCCAGCGATCGGAGGGAATTCTGTGGTTGCGTATGGCGCGGGCTTGATGTGGGGACTTTTTGTCCTTCTCCTTTAAAATCGGGCTCTGTAAATGGAAATGCCCCTTCAGAGTGTCCCGGCTACAGGACACTCGGAGCCGCCGCGGGCTTCCCTGGGCCACTTCCCAGGAGGATGAGTTGGGTGCTTCATCCTCTCCCCTTCCCAAAAGCCTGTCCTGGGTTGATCTCGGCTGCCAGAGGGACGGTCAGCCCAAGTGACAGTGTCCTGCAGAGATGGGCACATGGACTCCGCACAGTGGGGTGGGTGACCACTGCTCCCACACTGGTGGGGACCTTCCTGGGACCAGTGGGCTCAGTCCCGCCCTCCTCCTTGCAGCAAAAATGTGCAAAAATCACAAGGAAAACACAGCCTGGACTGGGCTCAAAATCAGATTGTCCAGAGATGGCTGCCCCATCCCTGGAAGTGTCCAAGGCCAGGTTGGATGGGGCTTGGAGCAACCTGGGATAGTGGAAGGTGTCCCTGCCCATGGCAGGGGCTGAGACTAAACGAGCATTAAGATCCCATTCCCACCCCAACCATTCCATGATTCTGTTAAATTCTTCCTGATTTCCACCCTAGTTGTGGCTACCAGGAAGCCACAGAGGCTAATTAAAATGAAAAAGCTGCTGCCTTTCTCAGCAGCCAAAAAAAAAAAAACCTCCCCATGGGTCAAACCACATCAATTTTATTCTGCTTTTTGTTTTTACAGCCTGAAAAATATGAATAAAGGCATCCAGAACCCAAACTGCACGTTAAATGGGGAGAGCATGGAAACACACCCTGTCCCGGGCAACGCTGGAAACCCGGATTAGGCTCACACTGTGATGGGAAGGGGAAGGGTGGGAAGGAGCAGTGCTTTGCCTCAGAGCTACCGGGTATGAGGGTCCCCAAAATCCAAGCCTTGTCTCTGGGCCATCAGCAGGTGGCCCTAGAAAACAGCTTTTGCCTGCCTTGCCGAACCTCCCGCGGCTCATTAAATCCCACTGCTTTTATTTTTTTGGCTTTAGTATTCTGAAAGGGAGGAGGGAGGCCAATGCCATCTGCAGACAGCTCTTTAGCAGCATCTCTGTGGGCAAATTTTGGCCCTGACCCCCTCGGGCTGGTTTTGGTATTGGGAAATATCACCTGGGAAAAGCAATCTGCAAGTATGTGGTTAAAGGGGTTTGCCCAGGGCTGGGTTATCCACATAAAGCCATGGATTTTAGCTGATCTGGGGAGGGGAGAAGCAGATAACAAATGCCACGTGCTGGTTTGGCAGGCAGGCCCCTGGCACAGCCCAGGGACGGAGAGTTTGGTGGCTGAGCACTGCTCTGGGATGGAGTTGATCTAGATTAATCCCTGCCACAAAGACCTGTGTCAGCCTTTCTGTGTCGACAGGTGCTTTCTGTGGAGCTCAAGCAGGGCAAGGTGCTTCCTTGCTCCCCTGACAGCAGGTCCTGTACCTGTCCCTTGCCTGGCACCCAGGGTGATGAAGTGCTGTCTATCCAGTAAGAGATTCCTGCCCCGGCTCTAGATCTGCTTCTCCAGCCACCTAGAGGGACTTAGTAAAAATATAAAAAGCCAAAAGAGGGCAGGTTTTAGCTCAGATTCCTTCCCCTGCCCAGCAAACACGGGTACTGGCTGGAGGAGGAATGTGCTCCAGGATCAGGACACCCACAGCCCTCGGTATCCACATCCCTGAGCCACAGGGTTTTCCCCAGCCTCTGGCTACTGAATCTCACAAGCATCATCCTGGACCTCCCAGGGTTTGACCACAAAGCCCCAAATCTCCTTCCCAGGTGGTGTCCCCCTGTGGTGACCTTCCCAAGGTTGATCTGTTCCTCATGTTGACCTTCCCACCCTCCTGCCTTTCTCCCCTGGGATGAGCATGATAAGCCTTGCTTGGGCTGTAATTCCAGCCTGGTGATGTGAACATGCAGCTCCAGCACCAATTCTGCACTTAATTCCATGACCTGGACCCCACTTGATTGAATTACAGCTTCACTGCATCCAGCTGCCTCCTGGGTTGACAGGCAGGGGAGTTTCACATCCATTAAGTATCAGTGTCCTCGTTGCTGTGCCTGGAAGATGCTAAGAAAAGTGGAAACTCCTCAGATCCCAGAGGCTTGGGAACATCTTCATAGGATCACAGAATCCCAGAATGGGTTGGATTCGAAGGGACCTTAAAGCTCACCTCATTCCAACCCCGTGCCATAGGCAGGGACACCTTCCTAAAAAATGCAGAGCTGGATTTTCCCCCTCCGGCCATGGAGCAGCTCTTTTCAGGGAGGAAAAACCCAACAAAAACCAACCAAGAAATATAAAAAGACAGGCAGCAAATAAAGTGCTCTGACATTCTGGGGGCCTAAGCAGAAATTTGTGGTGCAAATCACCCGGGGAGGCAATTTGAGATGCTGCTGGAGAGCCCTGGGTGATTCATGAGCCCTAAATCTCCCCCAGCCCTGTGCTTTCACTCTCCTTGCCGTGCTTACAGCTCAGAAGGCTCCAAGATTTACTGCCCTGGGAATGGGTGCTGGGAAATTGAGGGTTTTTCTAAGCCTCCTGTTTATCAGTGGCAGCAAGGCTAATCTACTTTTGCTTTTTTTTTACTTGGGACAGAGTGTCACAGAAAAAATTATAGAGTGAAATCTGCATCGCTGACTCCTTCCCCAAGCAAAACTGCCCCGGGCAGTAATTTTTGGGGAGGAAAGGGCTGAGATCCAGCATTATTCGGGACAGGAATGAGGGAGGTCAGGCTGGATAGGGCTTGGAGCAACCTGGTCTAGTGGAAGGTGTCCTTGCCCATGGCAGGGGGTGGAATGGGATGATCTTAATGTGCACCGCAGCACAGGGCAGGGACAAGTCCCCCTGCTCCCAATATTCCCTCAGCTGCACCAGGGAGAGCTGTGCTTTGTGTCCAAACTCAGTGCAATGTCCCGGGGGAATGAAACCGCCGGGGTTTCAGTCCCTTCCCCTTCAGCCCTGGATGACTGTGAACACAAAAGCAGCTCTTCAGCGCGGTTATTTACCCAGCTGGAAGCCAGGGAGGCACAAGGGGTTATTTCCCTCCAGGCAAAGGGTGTTGGATGTCTGGTATCGCGGCTCATCCAGGTGGGAGGGTCTCAGCCACCCCTCAATGTGTCCTTGGGGAAGCAGAGCTCAGGGGATGGAGGATCTCTTCTCAAATCCCGGAGTGGTTTGGGTTGGAAGGGACCTCGAAGATCATCTTGTTCCACTCCTCTGCCATGGGCAGGGACGCCTTCCACTATCCCAGGTTGCTCCAAGCCCCGTCCAACCCGGCCTTGAACACTTCCAGGGACTGGGCAGCCACAGCTTCTCTAGGCAACCTGTTGTGGTTGAAATCAAGCATCTTACAGGTCTTTTCCAACTTAAAGGATCCTGTGATTCCTTGGCACCTTCTGAGGGCAGCAGCAGTTTGGGGGCGTGGAGTCCCGGGTGCAGCAGATAAACCCTAAAAGCTGCTGAAACCTCCATCCTTAAAATGATCAAAGGAGGAAATCCCGCTTTCCTCACTCTACATACAGGGTTTATTCCAAGCATCCAAGCAGTCAGTCAGCACATCCAAAGCTGAGTGGAGATGTTAAGGGAGAGATAAAAGTCCTGGCTGGTTGGATCTGGAGTGTGGGGCAGCCCCGTGTCCCCTCCCGGTGGGACGCAGCACTCGGGGCTGTGCCACAATGACGTCTGGAATCTCAGCAAATCCCGGGAACAAAGGCGGGGAGCTCGCTGCTTTTGTCCTTGCCTGCTCCAGTCACACAGATGGTTTGTTCCTCCCGCCGAATTTCATAGCTTGCCAGGGAAAAGGGACGGGCAAAGCACAAAGAGATTTTTGGTGAAAATCCCAGCCTAACCCACCAGAGACCCTTTGTGTTCGCTTGGCTTTAAGCTGTCTTTTGGCTGTCCTTGGTCTGTGTGAGTCCACAGAGGATATTTCCAGGCAGTTTCACACCAAGATTCTTCTTTATCCAGCAAAAATCATAAGTTGTGGCATTAAGGATGCTGAGAACGATAAAAAGCTTGTAAAGCTTCAAGGAGTAAAAAAAAACCACCAAAAATTCTAATCCACACCTGCCCTGGCCCTGCGCTCCTCCAGCTGCTTCCACTCCTGGCTGCTGGGCCACATGGATTTGGGGCTGCCTTGGAATGGCTGTTTGCACATTAATTCCTTTGGAGGAAGAGTTTGTTCTTCCTTAGTGTTTCCTGGGGGTGAGGCTCTAAAGTCAGCTTTAAGCTGGTCCTTGGAGGACTTTGCTTGGCCTGAGGAGGCATCTGAGGTCATGAAATGGAGCTGAGCTGCTGCGCTGCAGATGAACGGATTATTTCCCACTCCTGCATTAGGAGCTCTGTGGATTTAGTCATTTCTCCACTATGATGCTGCTTTTATCCACCCCTCCATCCCTTCCTCCACACACCCCTCCATCCCTTCCTCTCCACATCCTTCCATTCTCCATCCACCCAGGAGCTCCTGGAGACAGCTCTGAGCCCCCAGATTTCCTTGGCCCTTGTCCCTGGAGCCTGCATGCTCTGGGAGAGTAGGCAGGGATGGAGCAACTTGGCTCAAGGGACACAGACCCTCCCAGCATGGGGTTGGACGCTGGTGGGTGAGACAAAGCACAAGAAGACACCCAAGTGAGGCTTTTCTCCAGAAACCACTGGAGAAACTGGTGGCAGAGGTGTGAATTGAGCACTCGATGGGACAATCCAGTGTGAAATAGTATCCGTCTGTCTGTCTCTCTTTATTCCCCTGCTCTCCCCCATTTCCGGGGGTACCCAGCTGTGTCACCTCCCTCTGCAGCCCCCGCTTCCCCGGGAGGAAGGAGTCTCATTAAATCCGCGGTGCTCTTTTTCCTCAGGGTTAATATCTTAAAGACTCCTATGGGACTCACAGATTATTCAGCCCTTAATGGCCCTGCAGCACCCGGCCTCGTTATCCAGTGAGTGGGACGCAAAGTCCTTGGAAGGGAAGAGAGTGGCACAAGGACGCTGAGCACGACAAGGTGCGCTGACCCCTAAAGCCTCGCCCAGGGCTTTTCTCCACCCTCGGGGCTCACAAACTGGAATGAGACTTCTACGCGGAGCCTCTCCCAGCTCACGCTGCTCCAGGGAAGCTGCTGCCTGGACAGAGCTCATCCATGAAACCCTGGCAGAAGAGGGGAGCAGCCCCCTGAGCCAGCTGAAGGCACCAGTTCCCTGCCTTGTCCCACCAGCAGCTATTCCAGAAGTGACTGCCGTAGTTCTGGTTCAGCGCAGCCCTCAGGCTCTTCCCACATCCCAGGCATTAGTCATCCATTGTGCCAGAGATCCCCAAGAACGGAGGCAGCCCTAATTACAGCCCCGGCCTGTTCACTTTGTTTGGGCTGGTGTCTCTGCCTTTAACGCAGAAACAAAAGGCAGCAGACTAAAACAAGTGATGCTGCTAAGAAGGAACAAGTAGGGGAAGGAGGAATGATCCCGGATGTTCCAGGAGTTGGGATGGTCTCTGGAAACCAATTTCCCCCCTCTCGAAGTCACCAGATTTGGCAGACACCTCTGGCAAAAGCCGATTCTCCAAGGTCTCGCTTTGCCTGGGCGAGGAAGAGCTAATTGGATGCAGATTAAAAATCACTCTTAGGATAAT
This sequence comes from Calyptomena viridis, assembly GCA_013390005.1. Lineage (NCBI taxonomy): Eukaryota > Metazoa > Chordata > Aves > Passeriformes > Eurylaimidae > Calyptomena > Calyptomena viridis. The sequence continues at coordinate 102,511 of WEIV01000138.1, forward strand.
CCGTGAGCGGCCGTGGAAGCGCGGGAAGGATCCCTCCGTTGGATGTGTGAGGACTCCGGGTCCCTTTGTGTTCCGCCAAAAAAAAAAAAAAGATAAAGAATGAAGACAGATAGTTTGAAGCGCAAGATGAGCTGGGGGAAGGGAGATGGGATGGGGGGGCGCTGGGAAGAAATAATTGCCATGTCTGAAAACAGTTACTATGGCAGCAACAGTCTTCGTGCTGCCGGAGCGAAATGTTGGGGACCGACGAGAGGTCCCTTTGTCACATACTCAGACACACATTTAGATGCTAATGGTGCCTTTAACCTTGGCTGCTTAACCTTGATAGGTTGGGAAGGGCGGGGGGTGGGGGAGAAAAAGCGGGGAAGAGGGGGGGAGTGTGGAAAAGAAGGGTTTCCTCTCCCTAAATTTGCCACCGAATGGACTTGGCAGACTCCTCTCAGCTGCGATTAACACTGCTATTTCTGAGCTTAATATTCCACGGAGGTTTTAACAGCTTATTTATGGATAGCTGGCATTAGCTGCAGCATAATACACCGCTGCGATGCTCCTGTTTATCTCCATCCCCTTGGGATTGTCTGATATAAGGCCGGTTTTGAGAACATCCCCAAGGTTTGATCGGCCGGACTATCTAATTTCGCCTTTATAGCCGGGGTGAAAAAAGGAGGGAAGTCTCCCCTCTGGACTTTGGAGGGGAGCGGGGGGAAGAAATTTTGGTGGCCAGTTTAGTTTTTCTTGAGGCTCAAACATTTCTTCAGCAGCGGGGATGAAGGAGGAGGGAAGAGGGAGAGGGGGAATTCCCCGGGTTGTGCTAACTGGCGCAACAGCGACGGCTGAAACAGCATCTCCTGCACTCCTGGGCTCACAGCCCGAGGGTAAATTCCTAAACCTCAGCCCTATTGCACACAGATTAGCCACTAATTCTGGGAGCAGCCCGGGATGCCCTTGCTTCGGGATTATCCTTCGCAGCAGCCTTTAAGAAAGCTTTTGCTGGAACAATTCAGGCAGGAGATGAGAGCGGTGCCGGTGCCGAATCTGCTGGTGACACCGCTCACAGATGTGACCTTATTCTTCTATTTCTGGCATTTTTTTTCTTCTTTAATGCTTCAGCGCCTGGAGTCAGGTGATCACTCAGAGCTTTCCCCACTTGCTCTCGGAACCTCATTATTTTGGTGTGACGGCAGAGTAAAACCCGAGCTCACACCAGCTCAGAGATCACTCCATCAATACAACCCCGGAGCACAAAATGCTTACATTCACCAGCCCATCCCAGCCTGTGCCTTAATTTTGGGATGGTGATGCTGCTCACACGTGCCAAGGCGCATTTCTCCCATCTGCATGTTGTTTGGGACGAAGCCTCCCGCGCTTTTCCCACTGTCACCACATGGTGATTTCCACCAAAACTGTGCCCAGTGTCACCTCTGGAGGCTGTCACAGCGAGCTGCCTGTATTTTTAACGATGGCATGTGTAGCCTTATCTCCATGCAAAGCTGCAACACGCATTCTCAGGATGAAATATGAATATGAGAAATGATCCCACTCCAGCCCGACAAATCCTCACCACACGCTGCGGGGTGAAAGCATCTTAAATTAAAAGCAGTATCTGTCTTCTGCAGTGCACTTCTTTCTCTGGGGCTTTCTGGTTAAGCTGTCAGATACAGTTGATATTTATTTTACAAATGCTGTAAAAGAGGGGATGGGTAAAGTCATAGGAACCACCCTGCTGCTGCTTTTTGGCTCAGGAGCAAGATCAGAAATAAATGCAGCAGCACTGGCACAGGCTGCTCAGAGAAGTTCTGGCTGCCCCATCCCTGCAAGTGTTCAGGGTCAGGTTGGACAAGGCTTGGAGCAACCTGGGATAGTGGAAGGTGTACATGTCTCAGAGTGTGGTGGGCCCTGGAGGGCTGCCCAGCCACGGAGACCTTCAGGGGCTATAACATGGGTTGAGGGCATTCACAGTATTTACAAAATCTGAGATACAAAAAACATTAACAGCAGTGACGGATTAACACCAGCCCTGCCCTGGATCCAGCACGGGTGAGGTTTTCCCATTGTAGCATCTCTCAGCTTTGGGAGCCTGTCACAGCTGCAGGGGACACAGGTGCTGTTTCCCAGCACTGCACTTTCCAGGAAGAGAGCATCTCTCTCCTGCTTTCTGGCTCTAATCATCACTGGTGCCAATCGTCCCTGCGGAGCTGTGCCTGAACAGCTTGTGAATCCCACCAATTCCCTCAGTCTGGTGCAGCAGACGTTCCCTCCTCGTGCAATGAATAAACGCAGAATCCCAGAATGGTTTGGGTTGGGAGGGACCTCAAAGCCCATCTCATTCCCCCCCCTGCCACGGGCAGGGACACCTTCCACTATCCCAGCTTTCTCCAAGCCCTGTCCAACCTGGCCTTGACCACTTCCAGAGATGGGGCAGCCACCCCATGAATAACCCCTTGGCTTGGCTATTTTTAGGATATTTTTACCGCTTTCTGTGGTCCGTGATGATGACAAGCATAAGGATAACCAAGCGTTCATCACAGGGGGAATCTCGCTCCCGGTGGTCCCCGAGGAGCACAAGTGCAGGCAGGGGCAGGTGACGTGCAGGCAGAGGCAGGTGAAGTGCAGGCAGGGGCGGTGCGAGCAGGACGGGAGGCGGAGCGGGAGGAAGGCGGCGGCGCGGCCCCTCCTCCTCCTTCTCCTCCTCCTTCTCTTTCTCTTTCTCCTCCTCCTCCTCCTCCCGGGCGGGGCGGGGGTCTCCAGTCCCGCGTTGCGCTGCCGCGTGGAGCCGAGCTGCATGTTCTCCGATCCCTGATCCCCGCTCCCGATCCCTGCT
>WEIV01000138.1:107879-209107 GCA_013390005.1 Calyptomena viridis
TTTTTTTTTTTTTTTTTGGGTTTTGTTCGGAAACAAATGTTGCAGCCAAGTTGTATTTCTTCTCTTCCTGCGGGGTTTGAGTTCCTGACGCGAGTCCCGACTTGTGCACCGAGCGAGTGGGCTGGTCCCATCACTTCGGGTGGCTCTGTTCCCGCTTCCTTGGGTTTCCCTGCTTTGTCTTCACCTCCAACACTTTGGTACTTGCTGGAGAGAGAGAGAGAGGAAAAAAAGAGTATTTATTTTTGATGCCACAGAAGCCACATGTATTAACCCTTTTTTTGGAGAGCGACCCATTTTAGAGGTGAAATGTAAAGCTTATGTTGACCCCACCGGCTCCAAAGCGGCCAGGCTTTAGGAATGACACGTGCAGGCTGTTACTTGTGGGTTTTACCTCCTTGCTGCTGAGACATCGGTCTTGGTTTAGCAAATGGAAAGCCTGGTGGTATTCCCGGAGCTCGTCCTTCCTGGGAGCTTGTTCTACCAGCTGAGCATCCCCTTGGAGAAACGGCAGAGCACTGGAAGGTCCAGGTGGGACGCTGTGCCGGTGGCGTTCCCACCAACTCTGCTTTCTGCAATAATTAAAGAGACTTTTCCAATGAGTAGCTCCTGGCTTCCGTGGTATTTCTGTCACGTTCCACAGCCGTACGCTGATTTTTCCCTGTGTGAAGACGTCGCCTACAGTGGGCTACAAGAAGAGGTGCCTCAGCAGAACAGCTCCTGAGGGAAACTGTCTGGGCTCTTGTGCATCATCTCAGAATTATGTTCAGTGACCTGAGTTTTTTTAGCAGGTCTCATTTCCCCAGGTACCTTTCCCATGTTCCCATCCGTGTTGGATATCCTGCTGCCCATGTCTTGCCCTCACCATTGTCAGTCTCTGTTCCCTCTTTTTTTTTGTTTTGTTTGTTTTTAAAAGATGCAGACATAATGCTGTGAACTGAAATAAATTATTTATACAATGAAAGGGCCTGATAAAAAAAAAAAAAAACCAAACCCAGTGTTCTGCTTATTTCTCAGCATCAATGCTGTGTTTTGCAGTTGGTTCTCGTTGTGTGGTATGAAGGAGGTTCCTCCTGCCTCCTCAGGGAGAGGAGATGCGGGCTCAGGGATGGAGGAGTGACCTGAGGATCCAGTGGCATGGATCTGTCACATGACAGCCCTGTGGGACATGGGGGAAATCCATAATTTGGTGGATAATGAAATCCGAGCACTTTCGCAGGTCACTTAATATCTCTGCATCTCTGCTGCTGTCTGTGAAAGAGGAGAATACTCTTTGGTGGGGGGATTTTCTTCCATCACCTCATGTTATTTTAATTCTGTGCTAAGGGGGCGATCACGGAGTGGGAAAGTTCTGATTTTTGCTCAGTGTGGTTTTTTTTAAACGTGTGGCCTCAGGCAGGCGGTGTCAGTGGCAGAGAGCCAGGTCTGCAGGGGTTAAAACACCAGTTGAGAACAGGATGCTGCAGACAGAGCTGGAGGCTGCCTCTGCTCCTGGGTGGCTGCTGACACAGGAAACTCAGGGTGACATTTCGGAGAGGGCTGGGTGGTAAGGGATTTTTTCTTTCTCTTTTTAAAATGATGACATGGCAGCCAGGAGGGAAATGATGAACCCAGTCTGTGAAAGGTGATTTGTGAGTGCTCAGCCTGCTCATGGTCTGAGGGTGTGCACTGTGCCTGTGTGCTCTGCAGGGTCAAGGATGGGGGGCTCTCTGGGGTTGCAGGACCTCAAAATGAACGGCTGGAGCTGTGTCAGTGGAAGGTTAGGTTGGATTTTGGGAAAAAGTTCTTCCCTGAGTGTGGTTGGACACTGAGCAGGCTTCCCAGGGCTGCCAGAGCTCTAGGATTGTTTGGACAATGCTCTCAGGGACAGGGTGGGATTGTTGGGGTGTCCTGTGCATGGCCAGGAGCTGGACTTGGTCCTTGTGGATCCCTCCCCACTCAGGAGATTCTGTTATTCTATAGCTCACCCAGAAATCACTTGGAGCTGAGCTGGACTGTGGCCTGTGGCATCCAAGGATTGAGTTGTGGAGTGCTCAGCTGCCCCCTGACCCTGTGGAGAGCCTCTGGAAGGAGCAGTTCCCCACGGGCTCCTCACACAGAGTGTCACCAACAGGCTCCTGTCCTTCTGCCACACGGTCCAGTGCTCCTGAAGATGCTTCTGACCACCACTTCCCTTGGCACCTCCAGCCCCATTTTCCAGGCAGCATGCAGGATGTTTCTCCTGATTTCATGGATCTGAAAGCCCAGGAGTGGATATTGCCATGCCTGCATTCTCCTGTCTTCACCAATCCCACGTGGTGGGAGCTGATTTATGAGGATTTTCCTGCTGGCATGGAGGTGTGGACACTGGCATTGTGTCCCTGTATGGGCTTATCTGGAAGCCTGGACTTTGCTCCCTTGGGCATGCAGCAATCCCACATGGAGCTGGGGGGAGCTTTTCTCCTGCTTTATTGGGGGAACCATCCCTTTCCCTGGGATGGAGGAAGAGAAGCAGCCCTCGGGGTAGGGGATGTAGCTTTGAGAGGCTGTGACTGTGTGTGTGTGACTGTACAACTGGCTCTAGGCCCCCTCCCATGGAGCTGGGGATGGGCTGAGCTGGGCTTTCTCCAAAGCCACTGGCTTGTGGGAAGGGACAGGAGGGGACGTATCTTGTCACAAGCAAAGCTCCTTGTGCCTTCAGCTGCAAGGACAGCCATCCTCCTTGGATAGAGCAGCCTCTCCTCCTGGCCAGAGTGCTTTTGTCAGCAGGAGGATTGGTGTGTTCAGGCCAGTTGTGATGAAAACATGGCACGAGGAGCTCACTGACCCCGACTCATGGTGCTGCACCACCTCCCCGTGCAGGCAGTGCAGCCAAATACCCAGTGATGCTGGAGCCGTGGCCCCCAGCACGATGGCTGGGAACCCTGTGGGCACGTGGAGCCCCTGGCAGTGCCCAAGGATGTGCCCTGCACGGGACTGGCCGGCAGGAAGAGCAGCGAGGGAGCAGCTTGGCTCTGGGCTGCATCAGCTGAGAAGGACCTGGCACCTTCCAAAGGCAAAAGAGGATGGACCAGGGCTGGGGTGCAGCTGGGAGTAGCAGGAGGTGGGATCAGGACAGGAATAAGCAGAGTTGAGCTGCTGGTGTGTCCCGTTGCTCCTCTGCCAGTCCCTGCTCTGAAGGCCATCAGATGCTCTCACGGACAAGGGAGCCTCAGTCACCCCTGTGACAGCTTGGTGTGTCCCACTTTTCCATGCACACAGCTTCCCAATGTCTCCTTCACCACAAGATCCCCTCTTTTCCAGCTTCTGCTTTGCCTCCTGATGTCTCAGCTACACAGGTCCCTCTGTTTCCCTGCTTTGCCTCATTAAGCTAAATCCCTCTGCTTTAGTTCAAATGGGATTTGCTTCCCAAGCAAGGATCTTTAAAAGGATCATCTTGGTTAATGTAATCCCTATGGAGCTGGATCCTTGCAACATGTTGTCATGTAACCACAGCTATTCTTTGCACAGCACATGGTGCTTCTGGTCAAATTTTGGGTGGGGTGAGAGTGACCATCCCTTTAAAATGGGCTAGAAACCATTACCAGAAGAAAAAAATATCCCACAGTGATTCAAACTTTGCCTTGTTTCCATTCGGTCACCTCCATCCCAGAGTTACTTCAAAAATCACGTATGGTTTTTGTCTGAGCACTTTTGTGAGTCAGGTCTGCAGGACCTTGAGCACTTTGCACACATATCATGCAAAAAAAAAAAAAAGGTCGTGCTGGGCTGGTAGAGCAAAATTGAGCCATTTTAGCACAAGCAGATTCTTCCTGAGGATGGTTGATAGGGAATATGGAGAGCTCAGCCTGGAAATATTTGCTCTAATAAACCATTCTATTTATTTCAGCTTAGACTGTGTTTGCTTCCCTCAGATATTTGAGTGAGATTTAAGGGAGGAAACCCACCAAAACCCAGTAGCTCTCCAGCAACTACATTAAAATGCTGCTGAGAGGTGGGTTATGAGGCCTGTAAACCCCCCAGGTGTTGGTGCAGACAGGTGACCAGGAATAATTCCACGTGCCCAATGACCCCTTGCACCTACCTCCCTGACAGCCCTAAGGACATCTTACAGCTTCCAAAAATCCTGCTGGGTTTTTATGATTATTTATACTACTTGAGGCCAACGGTACCCAAATTTTGCAGCTGGAGTTGGCTACTGTCAGCTGGCAAAGTTTTTTGTGATTCCTTTTTGGTGGAGCTGGAGCGTTCCCAAAAAACAGAGAGCACGGAGTCAGACAAAGCTCACAAAAGCTCCTGATACCACCTTTCAGGTCTGGATTTTGCTACTGGAAAGAGAGCAGGACACAAAGCTGGGTTTAAATGCATATTTTTTTTTTTCAGCCTCTGCCACTGACTCCTGCCTAACCATGGTCTCATCTCTTAACTTGCCCCAGACTCTTTTTCCACAGGGCAAAAAATAAATTGCCAGCATTTTTCTTACTCCCAAGGCATAAAAATGCAATTTGGGGTAGTGTGATTCTCACATCCCCATGGGAAAAATGCCAAACCTGCAGGATTGTCACTCACCTGGCTGGGGAAAGGGGTTGAAGGTTGAGAGTGGGGGGAGACAGCTGCAGATCCAGGTCCTGCTGCCTGTGCAGGAGCTGCACCAGGGCTGAGCTCCTCGCTTCAGCTCCAGCAGCTCTATGCCAGGCTGATTTCATTTTAGCAGCTCTCCAAAACCCTCCAGCCATGTCCTCCAAGTTACGGCTTCAAGAGGGAAGTTAACAGCCCATTGTAACCCCCTGACCCCACACCTGAGGGCTCTCCTGCAGCCACAGGGATTGAAGTCCTGCAGGAAGAGGGGATGGCACAGAGGCTCCTGTGCCAGGCCACGTCTCCAGGGCTGGAATCAGCTCAGGACCCTGCAGATCCACCCACACAGAGGTGAAGGACCACCTGGCAATGGGAACAGGGAACAACAGGGCAGTTGTTGTGCTGGTTAATATTTAAAAAGCCCATGGAAAGCCCCCCCTTTGCTGTTTGCACTCAGTAACAAGGGGGCCCTTTCACCTCTTTGGCAACTTCCCCATCCTTTGGCTTCTGCTGCCTGTTGGAAACATCCAGAGGCTGGAGGGGGAATGGCAATGCTGCAGCCTTTCATCCTCCTGGGATGGACCAGTGCTCTTCCCAAACATTCTTGGGAAATGCCTGATTGCTGGGAAACAGGGATCTGTTAGAGCTGGTCAATGCCAAGATGAGAGGGGGTGATGGGGGGAAATTAACACCAAAAAATAACAACCCACCCCCCATAAAAATGATACAAATAATCCGAAGAGCTGACAGCTTGTCCCTCATGAGCTGCAGAACCTCATGCAGGACAAACAACCCACCTCCTCCTTCCCAAGGGAAACTCAGTGAGAGCAAAGCAGGTGAAGAGAGGGGACAGAACTCCTTATTCCACCCCAGCATCAGCATTTCTTTCCATGTCCCTGGAACTGCTGGGGTGCAGAGGATGAAATCCAAAGCATTCTGAGGAAGTCCTAGTGTGACAATGTGTTTGCAGAGAGCAGTGGAGCATGAGGGAGGTCATAAACCCATCAGGAGGTCACTGACTGGGCTGGTTTGGGGAAAAAAAATGAGTCCTGCTGGAGTTTTACAACCCCTGGCCTGAGGGGTTGTAAACTCTGAGGACTGGCTTGGCTCTGGATGAGGGAAGGCCTGGGAGAGGAGGATTTGGGGTCCATGAGCAACATCCTCCTCCCCACAGCAGCATTTTGATGCAGACAGACACAGGCTGATGCTCCCACCCCTGGTGATGGGTTGTTAACTCCAAGGCTCCATGTTTATCATGTGGTTGCCCCTGGGAGACTTGGGTGCCCTACGCTCCTTTATTTTTAGCTGGATAATGGGAAGAGTGACGCAGAAGGATGGGAGGGAGAAGGGGGGGCTGTGCCTGCTGAGACCACAGCAATCTTCAAGTTCTTTATCTGTAATTACTTGCAAACAAGTTCTGGATATGTAGGGGGTTTTTATATATATATATATATGTATGTTTATATCCAATCCATATTCTGGTTTATAGATATAAAATATAATTATATATATAAAATGTAACATATAGACCTATAAATATATGTTATGCATATATTATTTATATTGACGTAATGTATATTATACATTATACAATATATACATTATATAAAGTATATAATAAAATCACATATATAAAATATATAATTGCATACAGGGAAGGGTATATTGCAAATATTTCGTTAGCCCTTTCCACCCCTCTGGAAGAGGATATTTTACCTGTGGATGTGGCACTTGGGGACAGGGTTTAGTGGTGGCCTTGGCAGTGCTGGGTTAGCAATTGGACTCCATGATCCTAGAGGGCTTTCCCAGTTCAATGATTCCATATTTCTTCTGGTGGTTTGAATTTCCAGCCCACAACTTTTCCCTCTCACTGTCTCCTGTGCCGGGTTATCCCTCAGCTCCAGCAGCTTTCCACCCCATGGATGTGTCTGTAGAGGCAGTAAGAGATCTCTCAGCCACCATCCTGTGACTTACCCATGTTCCCACTAAACTGGGTTGTATTTCTGCTCTGAACCCCCCTGGGATAAGAAACTCAGGGCATTCTCCAGACTCTGAAGGTACATCAGAAAGCTGGAGGTGGCAGGGATGCTTTTTTGGGGGGCAGGGTGAGGTGTCTCTTCAGGTGTGTTTGGGCAGACAGAAAAAGATGCAAATTTCCATGAAACCCTGACCTGGGAATGCTGCAGTGGAGCTGCCCACGGAGGGCAGGCTCAGCCTTGCAAGGTCTTGGTGATCCCTAAACCAGGGCTGGGAGAGGCCCCTGTGTAAAATGTTGGCATCTGCAATGGAGCAGCTTGGAAACCATCCAGTGCTGCTCTTCCCTTGCCATCCAAAAAATGAGAATTCATCAAAAAATGAGCCATTTCATGGAAATGCTGATGGCAAAGCGCCACTGTGGGGGTGAAAAAGAAACGAGCCACAGCGACCTTGAGCTTGGATAACGCTGAGACAACATTCCTGGGATGGGTCATGTTTGCTTTGAGGTGGCTCTTTACTGGAAGCATTTTAAGGAATGTTGTGTTATTAAATGTATATAATGAAATCTACCTTCAATTGTGGGCAGGACACAGGGGGGTCTTCTCCTTGCTGTGGTTGTTTTCTCACCGGATATCCAGGAGTCTCTGGTTCCAGAAATCCCAGGACGCTCCTGGAAATGGCAGGAGGAGAAATCCTATCCCTTTTCCCTCTGCCATTGCTGGAACTTCTTTTATCAGGGCAGAAAACTGTTGCATTTCTACTGATCTGAACTCCCCGAGTCAAGACAAGACTCAGCTTGCAAAGAATGTGGATAATTTCTGTGGAGATAATAAGGAGAGGGAGAGCATGAGGAAAAAGGAGTTTGTCTTTCATTCCCCTCAGTGCTGCTCCTGAGGCTTTGCCCTGCCCAGCAGAGTTACTCCTTATTTTCCCAAGTGGATTTAATGTATATGGGGACCTTCCTCAGACTCTGGAAATTGCGTCCTCCTTTTTCTTTAATCAACCCACTGTGAATAAAATTGCTAAATAGGATGGGGAAAAACCAACCAAAACCTACTTTTCTCCCCAAATTCACCTTAAACCTGAATTCTTCTGCATCCTTGCAGATCCTAGACTAGCTGGTCCTTGGGAACAAGGCAGAAATCCAGCTTCCAGCTCCAGCCTTGCAAATGTAGTGAGTCACTCTCCAGAACCCTCCTTATGCTGGCACAAGCCAGAAGCCCTGACACATTTATGTATTTTTTTTAATAGAAAAGCCCTAGCAAGGGCAAATATATAACTTGTGAAACAGTATCATGGCAGAAGAACAGCCTCAATAAACAGATTTACTGTCTGAAACATTAGGAGATTCTGGGCTGCAGGAAAATGCCTGGGAGCTTTATGCTGTGTGGAAGACTCAGTCCTCTATAACATCCTGCAATGCTTAAATGGGCAAAGGCATAAAAATAATTGAAGATCTCCAGCTCAGCTCCTCTTTGCAGCAGGGGATGATGTTGAAAAGGAAAGCAAAGGTGTCTGCAAGTGGGAAACAGGGAGTCCAGTGCATCTCAGCTCTCGATGTGAGCTCCCAGGACATGCCTGAGAGCAGTGCATGAAAAGCCCAGTCCTGCTGGCAAAACACAACTGAAGGCAAGGGGAACCAGCAGCTAACCAGGGTTAGAGCTGAAAAGGAAAATCCACTTAAAAAGGTGACCTTTTGGGTGAGAGGAGTATTGGCAGCTTCAGGTCTGATCTGGAAAATAATGCAGGGAAATTGCTAAAAAGCTCAGCCAGTTTTTCCATCTGTCCCAAAAGGGACTGATCTGCTTCTTTTCAAAGCAGAGGGAGGTTAATCCTATCCCTGAATTCCTCTTTCCATCCCCACACTGCTTTTTCTCTTGGTGGGGTCACCCAGGAAATCTTCCCACAGGAAGATTTTCTCTCCTCCTCATCCTCAACAGTGGCCCTTAGCAGAGGTGTGGATAGCATGGGATGGGAGGGAGGTGAGTTTAATCCTCCCCTTTTGACTGAGGAAAATAGGACAGAGGGACCTTTGCAAAGATGTCACCAAATTTAGCTCACAGTTATGAGCTAATATCCCATCCCTGAAAGTGTTCCAGGCCAGGTTGGATGTGGCTTGGAGCAACCTGGGATAGTGGAAGGTGTCCCTGCTCGTGGCAGGGGGTGGGATGAAATGGGCTTTAAGGTCCCTCCCAACTCAACCATTCTGGGATTCTGTGGAAATTCCTGACAAGTCTCATTCTGGTTAAACAAAACACTAATTTGTGAGAACAGGGGCAGCCTCACACATGAAGAGCCTCTTCCCTCCTTCCCTGGGCACTGCTGGGAGCAGAGCCCTGCTGGGCCTCATCTGTTCTGAGCAACTGGGGACAGTGGGGACACTGCCCTTCCCTGGGCGAGCTGGTGTAGGGCAGCCAAGAGCACAGGGCTGTGCAGGATGGGCATGGACAACACATCTGTGGATAATGTGCCCTTAATTACTATTAATTACTGAGCCCTGCGCTGCTCGAGACAACCACGTTAATTGCTCACAAACAAGCTCTGGACATGTACAAGCTGTAGCAGAGACAGCAAGTCATTTAAATCCCATCCCCTGCAGGGTTGGCCCCTTCTCATCCTCCTTTCCACCTGCCACAGAACATGTAATTCCTAGTGGTTTGCTCCAGGCTTGCCGTGTTAGTTTTCCAGATGATTTTCAGGTTGACCTGGTGACACAGGGTCTTGCTTCAGGGTGCTCTCGCTTCCTTGGGGATTATCAAGGCATGGGAGATCATTTCCAGCAGCTTGAGGGGGACATGTCAAACAAGAAGGATGAGAGAGTCCTTTCCCTGCATCAGGAGAAATAGGAAGCAAGAAGAGGGAATGAAAGGCCGGGATCCTTGCAGAGCCCTGGCCAGGCTGGAGTGAAATCCCTGAGCCAGGCTGGGTGCAGTGAGTTCTGAGACAAGAACAAGTGAAAAATTCAGCTTTAAGCTCAGACTTAGGTTAGGCCTAAAGTCTTCGAGGGAAAGCAGTGAGTCCTCACTGTGGAAGAATTACAAAAAAATTGACTTACAAAACACTGTCAGAATCTCAAATCCATCCAGGCTCCAGGCAACAAAATCAATCACAATCCCATTTTCCCAGCCATGCTGGTCGTCGGACACAATCTTAGCACAGGGAGGGAGGAGGAGGAAAAAATACAAACTTGAATTCCTATGGGTGAAACCAAGCAAATCCATGGATACAGCATCAGCCAAAACCTAGGAATGCCCATGGCAACAATTCCCAGGATAAGAATATCACAGAATCCCAGAATGGTTTGGGTTGGAAGGGACCTTAAGGATTATCTCATTCCACCCCATGCCATGGGCAGGGACACTTCCCACTACACCAGGTCACTCCAAGCCCCATCCAACCTGGCCTTGGACATTTCCAGGGATAGGGCAGCCACAGCTTCTCTGGGAGACCTATAACAGGGCCTATAGGGAAGAATTCCTTCCCAGTATCCCATCTAACCCTGCCCTCTGGCAGTGGGAAGCCATTCCCCCTTGTCCTGTCCCTCCAGGCCCTTGTCCCAGATCCCTCTCCAGCTCTCTTGGAGCACCTTTAGGCACTGGAAGGGGCTCTAAGGTCTCCCTGGATCCTTCTCTTTCCCAGGTTGAACACCCCCAGCTCTCCCAGCCTGTCTCCAGCCCTTCAAGCATCAATTCCCAAAATGCCTGTGCACCCCTCTGTAGGTGTGCTTACACCCCCTCAGCTGCTCTCCCTGCTGCAGGAGGCTGTGCCAGGAGACTGGAAAACCCAGCACTTCCCATCACTGAGAAGCCTTTAGCCCTTCCATCATTCCCCATCGCTCCCCTTCCCACCTCCCTGACTCACAGCAGGACAGCCAGGAGGAGCTGGGAGGTGTTCCATCCCCATCCAGCATCCGAAACTGCAGCATGCTGGAATCAGGCTGATGATTCTCACATCCCTCCCCGCCAAAAAACACCTCTACCCAAAGGAAGCAAAGGCAGAAGTGCCTCAGAGCTTCCCAGGTCAGCCTTTCCCAGGAGCTGGTGCCACCAGCTCGGGCTCAGGGCAGGATGCAGACAGGGGGTGGTTCTGGCAGGGGTGTGCAGGGTGTGATTTCACCTCTGTGTGTGTCATCACACCTATTTCACAATCATCTGCTGGTGTTCTCATAGCATCGACCCAATCACCCCCAACGATAAACAAAGAGAGAAAAAGGCTCTTCCTGGGGAGCAAAAATGGTTGGGGGGAGGGTTTCCCTGAGCCCACATGGGCTCCAAAACTGTGTCAGGCAGTAATTAATCACTTCAGGGTATTTGCTGATGTGTAATTATTGCAGTGAAAGGTCTGGCAGTGCAGTTTGCTATCAGTCATCATGGATCAGGCAGGCTCACCTCCTAACCTACCTGCCAGGGATCTCAAATGCTAACGTGTCAGGTAAAATGGAAAATCTCCAAGTGAAATTCCAGCATTCCAAGTGGTTCATGTCGCATTCCTGTCCCAAACACCTCCAGCAAGATCCTCTCCTGCCCAGCTGCACAGAGCATGGACGCAGGGAATAAGGATTTCCCAAATTAAGCAGGACTCTGCCTCTTGGTAAGCAATGCCAGCACATCCATGTGATGCCCACTCCTGGGAATTTTATCCCAAGCTTCATAGTATTTAGAGGTTTAGCAGGAATTCCACATCCTGGAGGTAACATTTCACCCAAAGAAGCCCCACCTTCCCTCTGGGGTGTCAGAAGGGGAACTTGCAGCCTCCTGGGTGATGCGGCACATGGAAAGAATCCAGCACTCAGCACTGAACAAAAAACCCTAAAAATTAACTCAGGAGCTTTATGCTGGTTTCAGGATTTTGCAACAGCCTGCTGGGAGGGGCTTTGTCCCTCTTAACAGTCATTTCTGCAGAAGTTGCATCAAAATTTGTCCTAAGAGTGGTGGGGAAGTCAGTTGGAGGAAGCAGAGCATGGCTGCAGTGACCAAGCCCTGGAAGGCTGAGGTTTTTTACCCACCAAGTCAAACACCAAGCAGAGCTGGAGATAAAACCCTGTTCTCCCAAAGCTTTCAGCTTGTCCCTAACCTGAAGCTCCCCACTTTGGGAGCTGCACCCCAAGGCTGTGTCTGGAATAAGGAACTCTAATCACTGTCCTGAGTATGGGACGGAGAGCCATGAAAATCCAAAAGTGCCAATACTGCAGAGTGAAACATCCCATCACATGCTCTCCTAGCATTTTTAAAGCCAAAAAAAAGGAGTTCAAGCCCTTAAAGTGTGGGAAGCTGGTGGGAAACCTGTGCTAGAAAAGGGTCTGTTGAGACCCATCCCAGCATTAACATTTCTTGGCACCAGAGGAACTGGACACAGGTTTGGCCCTAAAGCTTCATGTGTGCAGTGACAAAGCCAAGAAGCTTTTTGAAGACGGAAAAAGCCTCAGGTCCCTGTGCCCCCAGTTTCTCTCCCTGGCTGCAGTGGGGTGCTGGGGAGCTGTGGGTGCTCTGCCACTGCCTGCAGACCTTAATTAAACTCCAGTGACCATTTCACTCCTATCTGGGAGTCTTAATTCCCAGCGAGGCACAATTCCCACAGAGCACAAAGAGAGGAGCTTCTTGCCACTTGCTTCCCCTTCAGCCTTTCTCCACCACTGGCACAAAAACAAGAGCATCCTCCCTGCAGACACAGCTCATCCCAGGGCACTTGGAGCAGAGGAGGTGTAGGAGTGGCCCAGGGAAGGAGAACCCCCTTCCTGGTGGCCCAAAGCCCCCCCAGAGGAATTCAAGGTATGCAGGGAGCAGAGGTCACCACAATCAGGGCGGCTGTAAAAGGGAAAGATAAACCAAATAAATCAGGCTGTGGGAAGAGGAGAAGGGCACAAGTGCACAGAGCTGCAGGAGGATGGTACAAGGAACCCCCCCAGCCAGAGGGAGGGGGGATGTGAGGGCTAAACTGGGCTACAGACCAGCCTGGAGATGGGGGATCATCAGGGTGAGGGGAGCTAAAAGTGTCCACTGTGGGGAAGTCACCTATTTTTCCTCTGTCAATTTTTTAAAAAAACAACAGCAACAAAAAAAGGAAATTGTGGGGGAAAAAACAGAAGCAGTGGATTAGGTACAGGGGAAAAAAAAAAGCCCTCAAAATGGCACCTTGCTTCGGTTTTATTCTGCTTTTTATGTTATTCCCACCATGGAAGATGGCAGTCTGTGTTCAGGGCTGAAGAAGACACAAAACTCTCCTTGAAGAACATTATAAATGGCTGAGAAATATTTTAAAAGATGTGATTCGTTTTGCTGCTTAGACAGGAGATTCTCCCTAAGGCTGGAACATCCACTGTGCAAGTGTTTAGCCCCCCTCATGGCTTTAGGGGAGATGGATGGATGGATGGATGGATGGATGGATGGATGGATGGATGGATGGATGGATGGATGGATGGATGGATGGATGGACATCTTGGTGACCTGCTCCCCTTTCTTGAGCCCTCCAAGTGAGAACAAATATCCAGACACATGTTTCTGGGACACACAAGCAGCTCTACTTGCTTACCCAGAGTGCAGAATAAGCTCCTGGTGAAAATCCGTGCTGGTCCGTGTCATGTGTCATCAGGAGAGTGGGAACAAACCCCACTCTGGATCTCATCCCACCTGGTCTGGTCACAGCTGATGCACCCTGGGAGAGATGATACCAATATAATGACAGCTTCCACAACAAAACACTGAAAACCCAGCAAAGTGAGAAGGAAAATGTGAACCTGTGGAGAAGCAGATGGGAAACGTGACCCTTGGAACCTCCAAAAATAAAGAGGGAGCTGTGTATCTTGTGGCTTTTAGCTTGATTTCACACACAAGGCTGGTGCAGGGGATCTTAAAACTCACCATCCTGCTCCTGGGAAACTCTGCAAGCCTTTGTCCAGTCTCTCCCACCATTAGCAGAGGAGCTGGAGTGTGGCTGACACAGAGCACCCACGAGCCTGGTGAAAATGGGTGACTTGCTGGAGAAGAAAGAGAAAAAAGCTATAAATATTCCAAGGGAGGGAAGAACTCATCACTCACTCATCACAGAGAGCTGTCATACAATCCCCTGCCACAAAGGAAGGCCCAGGCATGAATCACTCCTCGGGAGATATCTGAGAATCCAGCCACAATGGTGAAATCCAAGTGGACCCAGACACCCTCCAACCACTTATTCCTGTTCATATTCCTGGGACAATTCCTTTGGGAAAGATCTCGGGGCAGGGGCAGAGAGTCATCTGTTAGGATAACACCTCCCTTTGAAGATGGTCCACCATCCACAGATTTCAATGTGCTCCCTAAAAGATCAGGGGAGATATTTTTTTTAGGATGCATAAAATAGAAAAGAGGGGAATCAGCATCACAAGCTCCTCTCTCTTCCTCCTCCCTGAGCTCCCACTGCATCTCATCCAATTTTTCCAGTCTCAGCTGGGGTGCAAGGATAACTGCAACTCCCTGTTCAAAGCCCATTGCATAAAACCAAAGAATGGTTTGGGGCTGGGAGGGACCAGTTCCGACCCTCTGCCATGGGCAGGGACATCCTCCTTCCTTCCCCTACTTCCTCGATGGAGGAGAGAAGAGGAGCAGCTAAAGCTTAAAGTCTGAAGGCTGTGGGGATGAAACCTGTTCTCTGCTATGCAGAGGGCTGGATACAGAATACCAAGATAAGGTAGATGCCTGGAATAACCTAAATAGCCCAGATAACCCCTAGCCTGGGGTCTGGCACATCCATCACCAAGCTGGAGCCACCTGGAGCCACGGGGGCTGCTCTGACCTGACCCAAGTCTCCACATCCCCAGCCACTCCACGTTCCAGATCCCAGGGCTGCCCAGGGCAGGGTCAAGGTCTCTGAATCCCAAATCAGTGAACAGGAGGGTGCTGGAGGGTTCTGTGGGATGCAGCTTTCCAAAAGGTTTGAGGTCAGGAAAGGGCTCTTGATGAATTCATTCCACCTGATGAGCCCATGTCTGGGCAGGACAAAGCTGCACACGACAAGAAGCTCAGTGGCTTGTTTTCCAGTCTCTGCCCATTTGTGCCTCAAGGAATGCTGCCAGGTCCTTTGCTCCAGGTAGAAGAGATAGCGAGGGCTTCTCCAAGTCTCTCCTGTTTTCCAGCTCCTCCTCATTTTCTTATCTCTTCTCTCACTTCCCCAAAGCCTGTGAGTGCTGTAGCAAAGTCAGCTCTAAAGTATGAGCCCTTGTTCACCAACAGGTCAAACTATTCCCCAGAATAATCTTAGTTAAAACCAAAGTTGAAGCTCCACATCTCCCCTCCCCTGGAATTCCAAAGGCAAAAAGCCCTGGGAAAGGAGGGCAGCTCCACTAACAAGACAGGGGGGGATGGATGGGAAGGGAAAAATGGATCAGAAGAGTATTTGCTTCTTGTGGGCTCTTTGCTGCCTCTTGCAGCAAAAGGATCAGCTCACACAGGAGGCTGCAGGAGCCAGCAAGTTCTGTTTCTGTCATCACTCCTCCCAGGAACAACAGATTCCAGCACTGGCAACTTAAATTTGGCTTCCCTCATAAATCACCCTGATGTTATTGAGGTGCAAGCAGTTCTCAGGTTGGCATTTGAAGGCATCCTCCGTTTTCATCCCACTCCATTCTTCTGCTGGAGCACCCGAGCCCTCAGAGGCTCCCCTGGGGAAACCCAGCAGCCTTGCTCCACCAGGAATGTTAGATATACTGGGATGGTGTCCTTGTTCCACACACATTGATGCTTTGTGGGACACTTGCCTTGCTAACAGTCAGCCCCAGCACCTAGTTTCCTCTCCTAGATTAGTCATTCTTCCCAAATTTCCTTCTTTTGTATAGGGGTTCCCTCTGTTTCCTGCTACAGGTTTCATTTTCCCTGCACCATAAGCACTTGGAAGTATTTGTACTGCCAGAGAGAGCGGCTCATCTGTTGGGCTATTTTTGTTCCTCCTGCCATAGCATCTTAAGAATTGTTTTTCCAGAATCATCTCTGGAGGTCAGGAAGGGGAAGAAATCATCTTGGATACAGCTGAATGGATTGAAGGCAGTTTCCTACACAACAGGACCCCATCACCCTGCTGAAGCCTTTCGTATTAATCCTTCATGATTCCACGAACCTTGTGGGTCCCTTCCAGCTCAGGATATTCCATGATTTAATTAGGAGGAAACTCAAAGCAGAGGCATGTTCTTTAAGCAGTGCCTTCAGCATCACACGGGATGTTCCCATCAGGTTTGGGTGCTGAAGGTGCCAATCCATGGGCTTTGCCAGTTTATTTACCCTGGCTCCTTCTACCAGGGCCAGTCTGGTCCCAGCAAGCCCCGACGCCTCCCCTGTGTCAGCCATCCCACTGTTCCACATGGATCAGCTACACCTGGTGGGTAATTCCACAGGGGGCAAGTCCAAACGGGAGCATCCTTCTGAATTGCCTCTGTGGATAATTGTAATGCCAAGCTGTGCTGAGCCAAAATGCCAAAAACACATTCTCTTCATTACATTAAACCAAAAAAATCCCCGTGTTTATTCCTGAGGGAGAACATTCCCTTTAGTCTCGAATTGCACATCTGGATCGGCCGCTCCACAGACAAGACACAGGAGAAACAAAGCATGTGGAGTTTCTTTGGACCAGAACACCCTTTTCTGAGGATCACTGACGCTATTTATCATTTCCAGATCATTTGTGGGACACGTCTGAAGGTCTGGGTGTGCCTTAAACACTCCAAGCTTTCAAAACACTGCATTTTTGCACAGAGTTGGTGGTTCTGGGGTGTTTGGAAAATGGCGTATTCTAAAGCTTCTTTGAACACCACGAGCTTTAAAACTGAGTCTTTTGCCTCCAGGCGTGTGAACAGCCCGAGGCTGCTGGTTCAGATGAATCTCTCCAGCATTCACTGATCAATGACCCATAGCCTGTTCTTCTCAGCTTGTCAGTGCTGATGCTGCCAGAGGTGGAGATGTGCTGTGTTCCAGCTGCAGCTCCTGCTTGGATCACACTCTCAGGTCCCAACTGCTCCCTTGTCAATGGTCTTGTCAACCTTGAGGGCATCGACATCTCCTGACTCTCCAAGTTCAGACAGTGAGCAGCCTCAGTTTTCCCTTCTGTTTTCACCATGAATATTTTCCTGCCATCAGGTCCATACCCTCCCTTTGGGCTCATCTCAAACCTCCTGGGGCCTCACCACAGTTCAGCTCCTGCCTTTGGAGCTGCCTGGCTGCTGTTATCTCCTAATCCTCCTCTGGCCTCTTCCCTGTGCAGGCATCACCTCAGCCCTGACACAGCCCTGCTGTTGACTTCTCCAGCCTTTGATCATTTATTCACAGGCTGGACAGATTCTCTCCATTACCAATTACAGGCCTCTAATTGGATTGAGAGCCAAGCCTGCACCTTCCCCTGTAATTCAGCTTTAATTAATGCCCATTTATTATTGACTGTTATGAGCTGGGCTTAGTCTTAATATCAGCAGGTTATTATCCAGAGACCAGCATGGATTGTTTTCATCTCCTTTGTCACCCATTCCAGTCATTTTCCCCCCTCCCCTGATGACAGATGCCCACAGAACATGCACATCAGCATAAAGGGTCACTTTATGAAGGAACAATGGGGCTTTCAAAGCCACCAAAGCCCCAGGAAAGCATCCCCATGTCCCCAGGTCAGTGCCCAAGGCACGTGGACAAAAGAAAATACCCCAGTATTCCACAGGAGATACACAGCTTACCTTTGTGTTTTTACTGAGGCACAAAATTGAAGGTGGAAATAGTCCAGCAGTTATTTTGAAAGAATTGGAGCATTTTCATGTTCTTTTATATTTTCCATTTTCTCATTTCTGGTTTTAAGAAAAAAAAAAAAAAAAGAAGAACAGAAAAAGAAACATTTCCTTCCTCTTCCCTTTTATCACAATTCCCTCCCCCCAGCCATCAAAAAAATAGCAACAGTGAAAGTACAACACCACAAATCCAAGAGAACAGCGATATTTGGGAGGATATGGTTAAAAAAATTGAGAGCTGAAGGAGAAAGGAATGAAACATGGAATCATTTAGGTTGGAAAACAAGCCAAACATTTCTGCCACATATGGTGACAGTGACAATTTGTGAGGGAAAACATAAGTAGCAAAGGAGAGAAGAACTGAGGCATGGAAAGGCTCCTTTGGAAAGACCATTTTGAGAAAGGTCAGGGACTGGTCAGAGGAACAGAAACATCCCCAAGGAGAGATGCAATGTCTGGCTTGCAGGTAGAAAAACAGTGAGAGCTGCTCGGCTTTGACATTTTCCCTATCCTTAGGGAATATTTCAGTTCATTATTCCTTGACAATTGTTGTGATATTGGCAGTTCTTGGTCCATTTGGTACTTTCTTCTCCCCATTTTGCACTGCCTCGTGAAGTTCTGAGACTGCAAAGTTGGCGCCTGGTTTCAGTGAGGAAAGAAACTCCAAATCCCACCTTGCTCCCAACCCTTTGCCTCAGGGGTGTGGGGAACACTAAATCTCCCTAAAAGCTTGGATCAAACTGGGACCAGTAATTCTGAGCGAGACCAGGAGCCACAGGTGACAGGGGACATCCCAGGCACATGCTGCTGCCTCGTGGCAAATGGGAACGAGGGAGAAGTTTGTGGAGTGTTAAATCATCTCATCCCCAGCCCAGCGCGAAAGCTGCCCTGGGACAATTACCCTGAGCCAAGTGTATCATCCATCCAGGAGCTCTTCCCTGCAAAGGCTTCATTTGCTTTAATTACTCTAATTTGGAAGTCAATTCAGACTGGCTTTCCTGAAGATTCCTGCCTGGAGGAGCCCTCCAGGAACTTAAAAACAACGGAAGCTGGCTTCGGTTGCATATCAGCTCCCTCAGGCTTGACAAAAACAGAGTAAATGCATCAACAAAACACTTTAAAAGATGCTTTCCTGAACTTGCTCATACTGGAGCTTTTGGAACTGGCAACTTCCAAGCCCTCAGGGCTGGAAGGAACCAGAGAACCATCATCATCATCAAATGGTTTGGGCTGGAAGGGACATTAAAGATCATCTCGTTCCAACCCCCTGCCGTGGGCAGGGACACTTTCCACTATCCCAGGTTGCTCCACACTGGTCTTGAACACTTCCAGGGATGGGGGAGCCACAGCTTCTCTGTTCAATCTGTGCCAAGGCCTCCCCAGCCTCACGGGGTCCCTGACCACACTGGTGCTGCTGGTGCAGCCGCAGGGATGAAGCCTGGGCATCAGCATCACTGGGAAGCGGATTGTGGGGAGCTGGAAACGTGCCCCAGGGCACAGCCTTGCTGTCTGAAAGCCTTCTCCCACGCTCCTCTCCTCGGGGGAAGCAGCATTCCCGAGGCAGGATTTCTCACCTCACCAGCTGGCGCCCGGGGAGGGAAAAGAGGAGGAAAAGGCACATACGGCAGCCGCCGGCTGGGGAGGGGTGTTTGGAGGCTGCCTTCCCGGTGGGATGCTCCGTGCTGGGCCAGCGACACCATCCCAGCCCCGCCAGGACCTGCTGCTCCCGGCTCGGCGCGTGGCACGGTGCCCATCCAGCGCCGCTCTTCCAGGCGGATCACTGCCAGGATTAGCACGGAAGGCTGGAGCCGGCTGGCAGACGGGGCCGTGGCAAAGCAGGGCGTGCTGGGACTGCTGCTGCCCGCCGGAGAGGGGCTGGGTGCTGGCAGAACACAGCGGCACCTCACACCCCTGCAGGGGATGGCAGCACCCGGGAACCCCAGTGCCACGTCCTGGGAGGGAAGGGAAGTGCTGGGAGCTGTAATTCCTGCTGGGCTGTTGTCCTCACTCCACGGCTGTTAATTGCTCCCGGTGACCACAGGGTCACAGGATGTACCCAAGCCATTCTGGGATTCTGTAAAAACCAAACCCTGGCTATTCTGACACAAAGGAGAGCAGGTATGAAAATGTGCCCTCCAACCTTTCCCATCGCTCCTCTGCTCCAAGGCAGGTGTTGCTTTGTATTCCCTCCAGCTCCCCCTTCCTGCCCCAGCACAGGGAGAGCTCCTGAAATAGCTGCTTCTAAGCCACTTTATTTTGGATGCAAATCATTGGTATTCTGCAAGAAGAGCTCTCACTTGGAGAGCTATCCTGCCAGACCTGTTCCAGCTGATTTCCTCACGGAGCTGAAGCCCTTCCCATAAAAACCTTTGGCTGCGAACTGAGCGATCAGCCAGGGTTTGCCTCCTTTCTTCTTTGTCATTCCAAACCCATCCCCTCCTCGTTTGTTTCCTTTTATTTCCCTTCCTTCACATCGGCCTTACTGCAGAGCACTGTTAGTAAGATTTATGGCTAAATATTTTCTGGCATTCAGGTAGTTCCATGTGCACTTGCCGGTCCGGTTTGAAAAGCAAACAGCTCCTCTCACCATTCCACTTTCCGCTCTGCTTCCTTAATTCCCCGTGACAGACCATGTGCAGGGTAAATATTTGGTCCTGGCTCCAAAGCTTCTCCCCCCTCTGCGTAGGGATTGGGATCTCAGCAGCAGTGGGAGATGCCCTTTCCCATGCCATGGGTCATTGCTGAGGACCAACAGAGCAGGGAAGGGGGGAGGAAGGGGAGCAACGTGGCTCTGCAGGAGACAGGAATCACCCAACAGGAGGAATTTCCACTGGTCCAAACCCTGGTTCAAAGGTGGGTCCAGCCAGATCTAGTTACTCATGGCTGTGTCCAGCTGCAGTTGAACCATCTCCAGGGATAAACCTGACTTGCAGGGAGATGCTGCTTTTCAGGGAGGATTTTCTCAGGTTTTATTTAAAAGCAGGAGAGATTGAGAGCTAGTCCAGGAGACAGGGCAGTATATTAAAACCAAGACATGCTATGCCTCCAGCCAAGAAGGGAGAAGGGGAAAAAGGGCTTCTCCAAGAGTAATTATGCAGTAAAGTGATTGAATGGGGGAGACAGCTGAGGTTGAATCCATGCCATGGACCCCGTGGCAGCAGCACTACCAAGAAAACCTTTATGGGCTGAACACTGGGTAAAGGAAACCCGAGTATTATCTACTCCAGGGATGCAGCCAAAATGGCCATTCCAGGCAGCAGAGGGGAAAATGCAGCTTCACAAAGGGCACAGGAAATCTGGCACAAAGAAAGAGTCATGCTGAATTGCTCATGCTCATTGCTCATGCTGAAGATGCCCAAGGTCCTTCCCTCCAGCTGAAATGCAGCAGCAATGGAACTTCCCACTGCAGCCAGCAAGAAGCAGCCCACTGGGATGCAGGACTCTTTCAAAGAGCTCTGTTCGTGGAATCCCAAAATGGTTTGGGTTGGAAGGGACCTTAAAGCTCATCCTGCCATGGCAGGGACATCTTCCACTATCCCAGGTTGCTCCAACCTGGCCTTAAACACTTCCAGGGCAGCCACAGCTTCTCAGGGCAACATAACCCTACCCTCTGGCAGTGGGAACCTATTCCCCCTTGTCCAAAGTCCCTCTCCAGCTCTCTTATGGTGCTTTTCTGCACATGGGCCACAAAGTGATCTTCCTTCACCAACCTGCAGGTTACCCAGCTCCCCAAAGCATGGTGGTAACTCATGGGATCATAGTGCAAGGAGAGGAGCCTTTCCCTCAGCTCCAGGTCTCCCTGGAAACTGCTCTGTGAAGCAACAGAAGACAAACCAGTGCCAAAATGTGAGCTGAGAAACCACCCAAATCTGTAATCCAAGGGCACAGCCCAGGTCTGCCCTGGGATGGGAAATTTAGATCATCTGTCAACAGGCAACAGGCAACAAAAGCAAACTGAAGGGAACTCCATTTTGCACTTGCAGCTTCCTCTTCCACTGGCTGCCGGGATAGAGTTTTGGTTTAAGGTTGATTGTGTTTCCTAGAGGGTAAGGTCTTGTTCCCTGCTCCCCTGTCCAGTCAGATCCCTGTGCACTCTCTCCTCCCTTTCCATCAGTTTTGGTATTTATACAGCATCGTGGTGCTGAGTTAAAGGTTGGACTCTGTGAGCTTAGAGGGCTTTTCCAACCTTAATGATGATTCTGTGATCTTGGGCCTCTCTTTGGTCCTTGGGGTGAGAACATCCTGTGAATTTTCTACTCTGCATCAACTGACCCTTTGCACGACTTGCTCAGAGCTCAGAGCAGCAGGCGGGGGATTATCCATCTCCAAATCTCTGTGCAGCTGAAGATCAGAGGCACATAGAGGAGGCCACACAGGAATGACACGCTCCAGACAGCCCATCTGCAATGCAGTGCAATCAAGGAGTGACTCCGTGGCAGCCTGAACTCCCTTGATGAGCTGGAGCTGAGCTCTGCGCGGGCAGTTTTCCCTTTAATGGAGGGCACTCCCTTGGAACAAGCACTTGGCACCAGATGAGTGAGGAATGAGATGGCTCTAATCCTGTAATTTAATTAGAGCAGTGTAGAACTGCCTAACGAAAAGGCCATTTCCTGAGCAGGCTGCAGTGTCTGGCTGCTCTCTCTGGGCTGGCAGCTGGGACCCTCCTGCAGTGGAAACCTGAGCTCCATGTGGGAGAAGTTCCAGGTCTCCTTCTGTTTTGCAACCGAGCAAAACTGTTGGCCAAGACAAGACAAGGATCTGCTGAAGGAGTGTGCTGGGAGGGTCAGGTCCTGGCAACCTGCTCTCACACCATCCTACGAGCAGGAATCTCCTTTAGGATCTTACCAGCTGAGTGGGGAGCACTGAACAGCCTCCCCTCCCCGACTATAAAATGCTGTAGTCCCCATGTACATCAAGGACAAGGTGGGATGGTGTGGGCTGGGCATCACTTTGGAGCACAGTCAGACCTTCTCCCAACTGGCCTCAGTGCTCAGCTTCCCGTTCTGGGCCTGTGCATGTCCATGAGGGTGGTGAGGCCCTGGCACAGGTTGCCCAGAGAAGCTGTGGTTGCCACTGGATCCCTGGAAGTGTCCAAGGCCAGGTGGGATGGGGCTTGGAGCAACCCGGGATAGTGGAAGGTGACCCTGCCCATGGCAGGGGTTGGGAATGGGATGAGCTTTAAGGTCCTTCCAAGCCAAACCATGCTGTGATGGAGCAAAAGGAGCTGGGAATGAGGGACCAGCAGCCTGAGGGACCATCTGGTAAGGGCAGGGATGCATAATTCCATCTCTCCAAACAGGAGGGCAGCCTGTGCTGATGCCTCACCTCTGTCTTGGGGAAAGCATGCAGGCTCAGCCTGACCTGAGATCTGTGTGGGATCAGCTCAGTGTGAGGCTTTGGGCTGATTCTGGCATGACCCTGACCCACACATGCCTGGGCCATGGCTCCCAGCAGCCTCCCGAGACTCAGCCAGACACAAAGCCCCCCTGGTGCCAACAAATTCCTGCACAGCAGCAAATCCCAGGCTGGCCAGGAGCAACATGCCTAATTAACAATAACTGGCTCCTTGCCACCCATCTCCCAGGCCCCAGCTTGCACCAGTAATTGCTGCCCCATTATGTTTTCCGGATGCTCCAAGGTGAAAGGGAGCTTTGTAGAGGAGCCCTGGGATGCAGCAAGCTGGCAGGCAGCTCCTCCTGCACAAAGTCCTGATGCTGGGAGAAAGGCAGGGATAGGGCATCCCATTCTGCTCCTCAAAGCCTCAGCAAGAACTCCCAGCTCCAAGGGGGAAGGGTGATAAAGCAGTTCTGACATCTCACTAATTGTCCTGGCCAGTGGCCCTGGTCATGCACTGCTGGGGGCTTCTACAGGGGAGACCCTATGGAAATGCCTCCAGGGCATGGCACCATCCCAGTCCCACAGAAATTCCCCTAGATGTTGCCATGCCAGTCCTGCCAAATGCCTCCAAGAAATGTCACCATCTCAGTCCCACAGAAGCATCCCCAGGAAATGACACTATTCCAGTGCTACAGAAGTGCCCCCAGGAGATGCCACTATCCCAGTGACACCACCAAACTGGGGGAAGGGACCTCTGGCAATCCCAGCAGTCACAATCCCACTACCCTGGCAAGGGAAGAGCCCCTGGAACACCAGTGGTACCCACTGCCCATAGCTGTGGCACAGGGGTCCTGCTGCTGGAGGTCTCCTGTGTGCCCCAGCTGGTTGTCACCAAACTCTGAGGAAGGTCCTTTGCAAGCAGCTTCCTCCAGCAGTGGGAAGGAAATCCCCGGCATAGGAATTCTCACCTCTTCTTGAAGCTGGAGGCTGCTCCACTGAGACCAAAGACCTCAGATTTTGCTGCTGGACTCCCAGCCTTTTCCTGAGCCTGTTCCATGGTGACAGCAGCTGTAATCCAGCCTAAAGGGAACATTCCTTGTGGAATGCAACACACAACACTGCCTGGATGTGGTTAAACATAGATTCCCCTGCTACAGAGCCCACCTTTTGCTCACCTTCAGCTGAGGGAGGGCTTGGAGCTGCTCCAGCATTTCACATCTTCAGAGGAAGCAGCCAACAGGCAGGAAAGGGAGAGGAAGGCTAGAGGGAGTTGGGAAAACTCGGCTACAAAAACCGCTCCTGGTTTGCAAACAGAAACAGGAATAAAGGTCCATAAATCTGGGGCCAGCACCACTCTCCCACTGCAGGGCTTCTTTGGCTCAGGTGTGGTGATGCTCTTTGGCTCTGTCTCCCACAACCCAGCTCTGGTCTATCCTGTTCCCACCACTCTAGGCAGGGCAAAATCAGCACCAGGCATATTCCATGGCAAAGCCTGGAAAATGCTGCCATGCCATCTCCCTCAATTGCTGGATCCTCCTGAAGGACTTTATAGTGCACTTGCTACTGCCTTCCCCAAAGGATTCCCCTTCTCCCCCTTAAAATTGTCTAGGCAGAGAGTAAAACATGGAGTGTCATAACCCAGGGAGGAGGAAATTGCTCCTATTGAGCTGAGACTCTGAACCACAAGTCCTGATCTTGTAAGCAAAGCAAGCCCAGCCAGTTCCTCTGTGGGAAATCACCTCAGGATGTTTGTGTTCCCACTTCTGGTTCCCAAGGGACTCCCAGGTAAGGACAGACTCCACTGATGGCTGGGTGCTCGAGCCAAACCCAGACCTCACCTACTTGGTCTGTGCAGCAGCAGGGAGGGCTCTTCCCACTCCCAGCTTCCTCTTTCGCACAGAAGTTGCGTGTGCACTTACGATCAACAGACGCGGATCAGCAGAAGTTCCCTGTTCCAAAATCCCCCCGTTTGTCCCGCAAGAAAAGTTTTGTTGCCATAGAATCATAGAACGCTTTTTAAAGATCATCTCTCTCCACACCCTGCCATGGGCACAGACACCTTCCAGTATCCCAGGTTGCTCCAACCACCATCCAACCTGGCCTGGAACATTGCCAAGAATGGGGCAGCCACAGCTTCTCTGGGAAACCTATACCAGGGACTCACCACCCTCACAACCAAGAATTCCTTCCCAATATCCCATCCAACCCAGCCCTGTGGCAGTGGGAAGCCATTCCCCCTCCTTCTCCTGTCCCTCCAGATCCTTGCCCAAAGTCCCTCTCCAGCTCTCTTGAAGCCCCTTTAGGGTCTAGAAGGGGCTCCACGCTCTCCTGGGAGCCTTCTCTTCTCCAGGTAAACACCCCCAGCTCTCCCAGCCTGGCTCCAGAGCAGAGGGACTCCAGCTCATGGAGCAGCTCCGTGTCTTTCCTGTGCTGGGCCACCAGAGCTGGAGTCAGCTCTGCACGTGGGGTCTCACCTGAGGGGGCAGAGGGGCAGAATCCCCCCCTCCCCTGCTGCCCACACTGTGGGACGAGCCCAGCACTTGGCAGGGTTCTGGGATGCAAATGCACATGGCCAGGTCCTTCTCCTCAGGGCTGCTCCCAATCCATTCTCCATCCAGCCTGGATTTCTGTTTCTCACTGGGCAATGCAGCCAGTAATTACCTTTCCACATCCTTTTTACTGCCATGAAACAGCAGCAGGAGTGAGTGGCACAGGATTCCCAGCCATTACCTGTCCAAATGCCCTGGACTGAGTCCCTTGTTAAAAGGCAGAGGATCACTGGCCTACCAGTGAGATGGTGTGGGATTTGTCTCTTTCCTAGGGATGTCTTGGCCCAGCACATTCCCCCAGCTCTCCAGAGACTGTGAGGTGAGGAGGGAGTTCAGAAGAGGTCACAGCACCAGCTGGAGACACGAGAAACTGAGATTTATTACCCTGCTCTGCCTCAGGATGAATCACAAGTGACTCAGCTGCTCTGAAACCCTCGGGACTTGGGTCTCTGAACAGCATAAAAGGTGACTTTGGCACTCGTTGGCCCTCCATGTTCCCTTGGGAATGTTGTCCCCTGATGGTAACAGGGATGTAGCAGTGCTGGGGTGGACACTGAGGTTCACTTCCTAAGTTAGGTTGGATGGACACAATCATTCCAGCATCTGTGCCTGGGGAAGGCAATCCCAAGAGCAAGGGGTGCCTTTGGAGCCTGCAGCACCTAATTATAAGGGAAGCTGAGGAGAAAGAGGAGGGGAAAAAAGCCCTACCAGTAAAACAAAAGACATTTCTGAGCAGTGATTGGTTTACCACAACTGGATTTCCATCAAGCCTCCAAAAATTCTGGAACAATCTCACTCTCATGTCATCTTATATAATTTCTGGAGGTAAACAACTGCTTTTGGGAGGGACACAGCACCATCATGCTCCAGCAGGAAACCAAAACACTGGATTTATTCTGTCCTTTCTTGCAGGAGGGACAGCCTAGTGGTTTCTGGCAGCAAGGAGGAGGTGTTTACACATCTGCACACATCTGCAAAGCCCTACCAGTCCAGGAGAGCAGCCAAAGCCAGGCTGGCAGGGATCCCTGCTGGGAAGGGAACTCTCAATCCTGTGGGATGCAGCAGGCAAAATGGGAGATCAAAGGAAGACAGGAAGAGATGCAGCTATGGATGGACTACCAAAACATGGAGGAGGAAAAGGGAGCACATCAGAACCAAGTAAATCAGGTAGTGACATGGTATTAACCTGCCTTTTCCAGCAGAAAGGTGTTCAGGACAATTTTCTTCTGGCATCAGGGACAGGACAAAGCATTCACCCAGGTCCAGTGCTCCCAGTGCTAACCAGTGCTCCCAGCACATGCGGAGAAGGTGGGCCACAGGAGGGTGTCTGGGCAACTGGGTCCAGCTCTCCTGCAGGAAGCTGGAAAAAGGGAGAGGACACGGGCAGCCCAGCCCAGCTCATCAGGTGCCAGCCTGAAAAACAACAATCCTGTTTTAACAAGCAACATCCACAACTTTCCAAGCTTGTCTGAAACATTTTGGTGGAGGGTGTGTGGGGATATTATGACATTCCCAACTTCAGCAGCATGGCCAAGCCTGATATCCATCTTCCTCCTCCCTGTCTGACCTCAGGATGGGCAGTGGCTGTGCCTGCTCCCTCAGGGTGACTAGAGAAAGGTTGGACCTAGCATTTCCCAGCCCAGGATGGCACCTACACCACATTCCTTCTCCATGGAAAGGGGCAGAGGATTGGGTTTTGCCAGTCCCTCTTACTCCAAATCAAGAGCAGTGATGCCCATGTAAAAATTCACCCTGTTTTGTACCTAAACAGACAAGCTGATGTTTTTATCAGGAGTGTGACCACCCCATGCCAGAAAGTTACAGCACATGGCTTCAGAAAGATACTGGGAAGATGAAACACTACATCAACATCTCAATGGGGTAGAGAGGGACAGAGCCCTAAACTGAGGTGCCCAGCTCTCTCAGCAGTGGGTGCAAGGAAACAGCCGCCTTGATTTTCAGTGTTTCCCTCGTGCTAAAATTCCCTCCTTGAGCAGCTGAAAATGCACTTTAATGGATGATGCTGGCACTGGGGAAGAGGCCAGGTAATTTATCAGGGAGAATTTGGGGAACTCAGCTCATTCTCCATTGACTCTGCACTTCATAAAGATGGCAGTCCTGCACTGAGTCAATTTAAGTTAGAAACGAAGAAGCTTTGGCATAAAGAGATAACTAAATAAAACCCCATATGTTTGCCCATGGACAAAGAAAACCTCTACAAAAGGTCAGTGTGATGATGGAGCCACTGACCCTCAGCAGGAAACATTAAGGGAAGCAGCTCCCAGTATACACCAGCTTGGATACCAGCTTGGTCTGATGTGTCCACCCCAGAACTGAACCCTCTGGCTGTGGGACAAACCTTCCAAGCCTGGTGACACCAACTGCATTTCACATAAACAGGGAGCTTGGGAAGGGAATTGTGAAAGATTGGGCTCTGTGGGGATCAGGCTGAGCTGCTCTTTTTATAGGATACGTCCAGAAAGTCACTTCCTGTGGGCTGTGGAATGGCCAGAAGATGGGAAAGGTCTTATACACAAGAGTGGGAGTGCTGGGCTATGGAGTAACCTCCACTAAGACTGGACTGGAGAACTGGTGGAGAGGAAAGCACTGCATTAAGGGAGCAAGAGCGTGTGGGTTATCTGCTCTGGGCAGGGTGCAGGTCAGGGCCAGCACATTAATAGCCAGCAAGCTCCCACTCGGGAGCCTGCTTGGAAAAAGGAACTCGGGAGGCACTTACGTCAGAGGCTGGGCTGGAAGTGCCTCCATGCATGACTGAAGAAGAGGCTCCTGGCGTGTGACAGGAGGCCAAGTGACTCAGTTGTGGTGGGTGGGGGCAAGAGGGAGAAGGGGATGTGGTTGTGGAGCGGTCGTGAGTCACCAATGTATCCGCTGATAACAGCTGGATAAAGTCAGAGCAGAGACATAAGGTCTGCTCAGGAGAAAATCTGAGCTGGGAGCCAAAACCTGGAGACTGAAATCCTGAAGGCAAGAGCAACGTAGAGCTGTAAGTGCCTGGCACAGGCTTTTCCTGCCTGGCAGCATGATGAACTCTTATAAAGGTAAGGTGTGACTGTGGTGCTGGCTGTGTTCTCATGTCTCAGGTCCTGTGATTTCAGCAATCATCTGAGCTCGGAGCAGTCTTGTTCCCTATTTTAGTCCTGCAACCTCGAGTCACCATGAAGGACAGACACTTTCCTCCCATCCCACAAGGCACCACCCCTGCATTTAGAGCAGTCTCCTACAGGAATGCTCTTAGACAAGAGGCAGAGCACAGCTGAGACATGAGACAGCACAAGTCAACTTGTAATCTGCTACTTCCTCCTCTCCTCCATTCCCCTGAAATCTCAACCAAGGTGGCTTTGAGCAGTCTGAGATTTCACTGAGGAAAAGGGATATGGTCCAGTGTGTCCTCCCAGGAGACTGAGACACCAAGGCCGTGAATGTCATTACCAAGTCCTCAGGACATCGAGGACATTGCTTCTCTGGGTGTGTTTTGTGGTGCCCACAAGTCTGGGAGGCCATGGAGAAGGACACACTGAGGGCAGGACTCCTGCTGGATCATTTGCCACACATTAGTCACCACCGTGGAGAGCAGCCAGAGTGGGATCATGCCTCCTCCTCCTAATCCCTGCTCACTCCACGGTTAAATCCTCCTGAAAATCCATCCTCCCCTCCCTGGGAGCATGTTTGGCTTTACCCTGCCCCTTCAGCTGGATCTGCCTTCCCAACAAACATTCAGAGGCACTGTCCAGTCTGAAACTCGAGAGGATGGCAGCTGACTAACAAGACATGTGTCACGGTCACAAGGCTGTTCTTTGCATCCATCAGCACTGTGGCACTTCCTTTTGAGCTGAGAGTTTGGAGAAGTAGTGTCCACATGGCATGGGAGAAGGGCAGAGCCAAGCTGGGTCATGGTGGGGGAAGAGGAGCCTGCCTGCAAAGAGCAGCTCCATCCCTGTGTCCTTGGGGTCTTATCCAGATCCTGGAGCTGCCTCTGGCTCTGTCACATGGATCTATCCATGCCTTGCTGAGAGCAGCAGTTTATCCAAGGGATATGCCTTTCGTTGCTCACTGTGCCAGGGAGAGGAATCCTCATGGGGAAGGACGAGGCAAGCAGTGGGCAGGAAAGCAGGTGGAGACCACCTCTGGCACAGGAATTAGGGGAGACCAAAATTCCTGAGCACAGGGAAGCCACGGAATACCCAGCTCAGCTAGGGATGCACTGGGGTGCAGATCAGCTTCTCTGCAGGGAACGGCACTACAGGGAAATGTTATCTCTCCACGATCCCGTGGCAAGGATCTCCCACAGCCAGGAGATGGGCTTAAAAGCAAGCAAGAAAACTCAGGAAACTTAGCTTTCCCCTAATTACTGTGCCACAGGGTGCAGTTTGATTACATCTGTCCAGCTGTGTCATCCCAAAAACAGAACCCAGACACTCCAACTGCTCTTTGCTGGTAGGGACTGTTTGAAATCACAGAATCTCAGAATGGTTTAGGTTGGAAGACACCTGAAAGCCTACCCTGTTCCACCCCCTGCCATGGACAGGGATACCTTCCACTATCCCAAGTTGCTCCAACCTGGCCTTGGACACTTCCAGGGAATGGGCAGCCACCATAATTTGGGCAAAGCAGTCTCAATTACTCTCAAGAATAATCACATTAGACACTACACAACTACAGGTGAATTATTGTATGTCAAGTCTGTATTTCCCAGCATGTCCTGTAAGTTAATATTTCATGACATTAATAACCCTGGTGCAAAACAGAGAATTATGTTACCACCTGTGAACTGAACACAAGTTCCTGCATGGTGCAAAACTTAGATCCTCCCTCCAACCACTGGGGAGGAACAGGAACCACCATTCCACTCTGTGACCCTTCAGCAAAGGTTGATTTAGTTTTACAGAGAAAATCTCTCTTGGTTAGTTAGTGCCACGTAAGGGTTTCACAATCACATCAGTGATGTGCTTCTTTGCCCAAATTAACCTTGCTTGCTGCAGGTGAGGCATGGGAGCTAAACACAAGGAGCTCTGAAGATGTGCCAGAGGGTAAATGCTGGTTGGGATTTCTTGTTCCAGGGCAGAGCAGCCTCCCTGGAAAGCCAAGATTTGCTCTGTATGTTTAGGTCCAAAGAGCTCAGTGCTTTGCTCAGGAAAGTCATCTGCACTCAGAGGGTGAGCCCCATGCCAGGGCATGTCCTGGGCTGGGTTCAGGAAAGCCCACGGGGCAGAGGGAATTGTGAAGCACAGTTCCACCATTCCCAGCCTGCTGAGAGTGCACTTCTCACCCTCCCAAAGGCAAAGGGTGCCGCTGCTGAGCAGATCCTAAACCTCCTGCAAAAAGCTATCCCACTAATGCAGTGATTGTCCCACTCCCGGCACTGGGAGCACTCCCACCAATAGTTAGACGTTAGTTAATTACTCCAGGATTGCACTAACTCCACAAAAACCTTGTAGGATCGTTTCCTTGCCCAGACATTAATGATGCTTCTGTGTGGCAAGCTGGGAAAGCAGCTAACAGGGAGAGTGCAAGTTTGGAGAGGCTGGAAATGCAGCCAGCTGAGATGGTTAGAGGACAAGTGCACGCACGCTGGGAAAGTGAAACCATCGGGATGCAATCACCTCCTCCTTGCCATCCTTCAGCCTACCCCAGGCAATGCCTTGACACTAAGGCAGGAGTTTTCTTGGGTGGGAATAGCAGTGCTTTCATAGCATCACTAGGAGAGTGGGAAAGGAAGAGAAATTCCCAGCCTGTTTCACAGCCAGCCCGTGGCATCCCAATGTCCTGACCTTGGATGGGAGGGGAGAGAACTGTACACACGGTCTGTTTTCTAATTCCAGCAGCCACTGTTTAACATCCCCTTGTAGGACAGGGTGCCTGCTCCTCCACATCTCCTCCATTGGCAGCTTGCTCTTCCTGAGCTATTTTCTGGACAAGGTCTAATCCAAGATTAGGGAGGCAGCAATGCTTCCCTCTCTGCTAAATCCATCCTCTAGGACTGCAACATCCTCCTGTGCCTACAGTCAGCCTACAATTAGTTTCTACCCCACTTCCTCTTCCTGTGGCAATTCACATGGATGAGGGTCTAGCAAATGGGAGAAGTCTTATTAATAGATATTAAATAGACCTTATTAATAGAGAGAAGATGTGAACACACTTCCTGCATTACAATATCCCACACTGCTGCTTCCAACAGTCCCCAAGGATGCTCCATCCTACCTTTGGGACGTTCAGGTCCTCTTCCACCTTGGCAATGCTCTCCACTGTGTCATCTACAGAAGTGATCCATAGGCTCTTCCACCTGGTCCCTGCTGATTAAGAAAGTTATTAATGAAGTCAGTTCCAAACTGAATCCCTGTTCACTTCCAAACACATCCTGTTGACTCTCGTTCATCCTGTTTCCCACTCACCTGAAATTCCTGCAGTGATGCCCAGGCTTGCTTATGTCATTGGAAAACCAAAAATTCCTTATCAATAGAAGGTGATGAGTTATTTTGGCTCCATCTAGTCCAGCTTATGATATCAATTAAATGTTTAATTGTGCTTTTCACATGCTCAAAACATTGTCAGAGCTTACCTTGACTAAAATCAGTCCTTCCATCTAAGGAGCCCTGCCAGGAGGTCAGAGGAGCTAAATCCAAGGGTGAGAGTCTTGGATGGGACATCTGACTGTGGCTTAGGCTGTGGAGGAGGGTGGAAGCTCCTCTGTGGACATAGATGTGCAGGAGTCAGCAATGCTGCTGCTTTTGGGGAAGAAAAAATCTCCATTAATTGCTCTTGGATTTTAAAAGGTGAGCTTACAGCTGGGTCTATACATGGAAAGGAAATTAATGGGCCCCATTCCTTTGGCACAAATGCTTGGAGATGAGTTCTTGTGGGAAGAACACCTCTGGCAGAGCCAACATCACCTAATCCAGACTCAGCTAAAAGTCAAACCAAATCTGCCTCAGGATAGGGATACCAGTGATGATAGCAGGGATTATTTTTCCAAGGGAAAACTAGCCCTGTCTTGCAAAGAAAGGCAAGTCGTGTATTTCAGAGAGCTAAAAACTGCCTGGCAGGCAACAGCACCACTGATTAGAGTTCAAAGAACATATGGATGTGGCACTTGGGGACATGGTTTGGTGGCGAGTTTGGCAGTGCTGGGTTAAGAGTTGGACTCAATGAGTTTTAGGGCTTTTCCAACCTTAACAATTCTGCGATTCCCACAGAACAAGAATTTCTCACCCCAAACCCTCCAAGACTAAAACAGTGTATTTGACCACAGGTCCACTGAGTAAACAGAACACGGCTAAGGAAACTGTCAGGGACAAGTCCTTCCCCTGCCCACGTGAGCCCATGGAGCCACTGCAGACATCCCTTGGGAACAGAGAGGGAGAGAAGCAGGGCTGGGTATTGGAGGCTTCACAAAAGAGCAAGCAAATGCATTCCTGCTAAGAGATAATTTCCCAGGAATGCATCCCAAGAAACAGATGCTGTCACACCACTGTCATCCCAACAGCATCTTAAAGGGGTCAGGGCTGGGTCCTTCCTCAGGCATCACTCCCTGCTCATCACTGATCACCCCCAGCACTCAGCAGGAATTCCTGCTGGATGGAGAGATGCGAACTCAGCATATTGGAGGCAAAAGAGAGCTGATGACCCTTTGAAAAATGCATGCAGCACTTTGCATGAGCTTTCCAGGATGGGTATGACTGCTGTGCTCCGGGTGAGATGAAGGACCAGGAGCACTTTTAACCTCACACATCCCACAGACTCACAACCCATGCACATCCTACTGCTGTGATTCACTTACACTCTGTAACCTGAGAAGGTGCAATTACTTGGTTGGCTTCCAAGCTCTGCCTATCTGTGCCTTGCCATCAGACAAGGCTGGAAATAATTTGTGGAGACAGGGAAGGAGTTGCCCTTGGTGAGTTTTGGTGCATGAAGTGTCTGGTGAAGCCCCATGAAAGACAGAAGCCAAATCAACTAGAAGTTGAGGGTTGATGTCCTTCTCAGGTTTATGGGAATTTCCACCAACCCACATTAGGAAAAGACCACATCCGGCTAGGAAGTGATACAAGAGTCAGGATGTAGGACAGAACCAGCCTCAGCAGCTTTTCCCTGGGTTTTGATCCAAAGAGGCCATTTGAGTTGAGGACACAGAGGCTGCAGAGGTGATGTATTACAAAGCACCTGACTTGCCTGGACTTCTGTAAGTGTTGAAACACATATTCCCTCCCCAATCTCTTCTAGCACATAACTCCAGCACGGAAGGAAATCTTTAGGCTCAGCATCTTTGGCTGCTGAAGGCTTGGCCCCATCTGAGAAAGGCACAGCACAAAGTTTGACAGCTCCAAATTGTGTCTGCTGAGGAACATTGAGTGGCCATGCTCTGGAAACACCATCTTCCATCCTAACAGGATAACCCAACTTCCCTCTGTATCTGCACAAGAACAGTGTCCACAAACTGCTTGGGATCAATCTGGCAGATCTCTGCCATCTATGGTTTTGGAAGCAGGTGATGGTTGGAGTGGGTTTGCTGCCAGCACTTTGCAGTGTTCCCACTGGACTCCACAGCTTTAGGAGGTTGGATGGGTTCTCCTGCCTGGGTGGGAATGCTGAACAAGGGAAGTGCCAATGTCTCATCCCAAGCACAGCATGGAGAGCACTATGTGAGTCCCCAGTGGAGAACTGGGGACCACAGGGCCCTATGGCAAAGGGACAGCTGACAGCAGGGAGGATGCAGCCACCACACTCCATGTTTTCACATGAATTCCAAAGTCTTGGTTGCTTATCTGGAGGCTCCTTTGGCTGCAGATTGGGCTTTTCTGAAACCACAGCTTGGGACTGCAGGAGCCTGAGGGATCACAGCATCTTGGAATGGTTTGGACTGGTAGGGACCTTGAAGTCCATCTTGTTCCACCCCACCTTCCAATAGACCAGGCTGCTCAGAGCCAGTGGTGACAGATACCAGAGGTATCTGCAAATTAATCCCAAACTGTTCCCCTCGGGAGTCACTGAGGCCTGGCAGTGGGATTCCAGCAGTAAGGGACCTGGGACAGGTGGCTCAACCTGTGCTCCTGCTACAGCACCCATCACAACCCCACAGCATCTTGGAAAGTGGCTCTAACCTCCCAGGAGCCACGTTTTATCCCCGCTTCCAGAAGAGTGGTTGCTATGGCAACAAAAATGGTTTGCATCTTTAAATGCTTCCTCAAGGACATCCATTAAGGAGGCTGATTATTGGGAGAGCACAAGGATACAACTCAACACAGTGTCCCCAGCATGGGATGAGCAGGTTTGGAGCAAGCCCAGGTGTCTATCCCTTTAATTCATGGATATGCTGGAGCACAAGTGCCTCCTCTTCACATTCTCCCTGCAGAGACAGCTGCTGGCATGTGCATCATGGCAGGGAAGATCCAGAGAGGAAAGCTCTGGCAGCTTGTCACAGATGGGAAAAAACAACCATGGTCTCACAGAAAGGGAAAAAAAAAAAAAAAGAAAAAAAGACTTTTTCTCCAGAAGGTACTAAAACTGAACCCACTGTTCTCATTTAAATGGACAAGGACATTGAGGCAGCACTCGCCAAGTTTCCTTCCCAAAAAAGACTTATAGAGAAAGTCCTCTGAGGGATAATTAACTGGCTGACAGACAGGAAACAAGGATAAAAATAAGTGGAATATTTCCGCCATGGAAGATGATTAACTGTGAGATCTATTCCCATGATTGCACAGCTACTCACAGGCAGCCACTGGAGCATGTGCTTGGATGCCCAGCCACCTGCAGAGATGGGAGAGCTCCCAAGTGTGGAGCCAACACCAGGTTAGATGGGGCCTGGAGCAACCTGGGATAGCAGGTGTCCCTGCCCATAGCACGGGGTGGAATTGGATAGGTTTTAAGGTCTCTTGCAAGCCAAACCAGTCTAGGATTCCATGATTCCAAACAGCCCCTACCAGCAAAGAGAGCTGGGGCAGAGTAGGGATCTTTGGGATTTTGGGAATATTAATTACATGCCTGCAAAGCACCTTATTACAACACTGAGTGACTCTGCCTGCCTAATCTTTGGCTTGGCATCCTCTGTTCCTATCCAGGGATACTCACAGCTATCTTCCATCATCTGCCCCTTTTTCCACAATATCCCAGCAGACAGAAAACTTACTAAGAGCACCATCTGCACTCACTGGGGTCTGCCAAAGTCCTACCAAAGGTGGTCAATCCATCACACAGACATCAGGACACCTCCTCCTGCAGCTGCCAAGCCACTCATTGCAGCTCTCCAACCATTAAACAGCACTTTGGAGAAGTAGCAACCTGCCCGATCCCACAAATTTAGAACCACAGAAACACTGATCTCGTTCCACCTTCCACTATCCCATGTTGCTCTAAGCCCCATCCAACCTGGCCTTGGACACTTCCAGGGATGGGGCAGCCACAGCTTCTCTGGGAACCCTGTGTCAGGGCCTTACTGCCCTCACAGGGAAGGATTTCTTCCCAATATCCAACCTAAATCTACCCTCTTCCAGTTTAAATTCAGATCAGGTTAGGCCTCCCCTGAAGTTCAAGTGCTCCCCTGTCATTACTGTAGCCACTAATGGCACAGAAAGCCACCAAGGCCTTGGCAGGACCTCGTGGTCCACGTATGCAGAGTCTGTGCACCAGCTCAGCTTGACAGGAGAGCCAGGAAAAGATTCAAAGGAAAGCCCTGGCCATGATGTGCCCGGGGCTGCTGAGGATAAGGAGAAATCAGCTGGAGTGGTCAGTGGTGGGGAGGAAACATCCTCAAGATTGCAAGAGCAGCCGCACAAAGAAACATGAGCATGCACTTCCAATGGAAACACATATTCCAATAAAAAGCACGTCCAGGCAGGGCCAAGCAAGGCCCTGTCTGCAGCACGAGCCCCAGGGCAGAAAGGAAAGCATTCTCTGGCACAAGATCAGCCTGTTAGCAGACAATGGAAGAGCTGCCAGGGTCAGGAGCATCTGTGAGCATTAGAGAGAGGGAGATGGGATGCAGGTTATGGCCAGCAGCTTCAGGCACCTGGAGCTGGCATGGATGGGCACATGGACAAGCTCCACTATTTGTATTCACCCCCTGCATGTGCCTGTTCAGGGGATTCCCAGCTGAGCAAAACAAATGTTCATTACACTGCGGGAATTTTAAAACAATTAGCAGCAGAAATATTGGGTTGTTGGTCCCTCCCCCACCTCCATGACAGTGTCCAGCAAGTAATTTTTTCAAAGTCCTTCTTCCTGACCTGAAGCTGGAATCTCACAGAGCCTTTGCCCACACATTAATCATTGTCCCTGTCACACTCCCAGCCTGGGCCCCTGTTATCTCCCTGGCTGCTGTCTCTGCCTCTCTGCTGGCAGCAATCAGAGGCTGTGGTTCCCCTCATCCCATCCCACAGCTCCTTCCCAAAGTGCCCTTCGGCTCCTGGCTCCAAGAGATGCTCCACTTCAGAAGTGGTTGAATCAGAGAGAAAAGAGACTCAGTGGCAGAAGAGCTCCAGGTTTTGGAAACAATGCTGTGGGAAAGCTCGATGTGGAGATAGCATGTGGGAAAACCTGCACAGGTGCCAATCCTGGCAGTGCCAAGGAACCTGGCAGGGGACAGTGCCAAGAGAGGAGATGCTGGGAAGGGAGAGCACGGCCAGGCTGGGAAAGGTATGTGGGACAGCTGAACACACAGTAGGGAAAGAAGAACCTGGGCACTGATCTGCTTGAAGGAGGCACAAACAGAACATCAGGAGGCAACACAGGAAGGACATGGAGCTGCTGGAGCAAGTCCTAAGATGCTCCAAGGGCTGGAGCTCCTCAGCTCTTGAGACAGGCTGGGAGAGCTGGGGGTGTTCACTCCGGAGAAGAGAAGGCTCCAGGGACACCTTAGAGCCCTTTCCAATGCCAAAAGGGGCTCCAAGAGAGCTGGAGAGGGACTTGGGAAAAGGTCCTAGACGAACAGGACACAGGGAATGGCTTCCCACTGCCAGAGGGATACTGGGAAGGAATTCTCGGCTGTGAGGGTGGTGAGGCCCTGGCACAGGCTGCCCAGAGAAGCTGTGGTTAGCCCATCCCTGCAAGTGTCCAAGGCCAGGTTGGACAGGGCTTGGAGCAACCTGGGACAGTGGGAGGTGTCCCTGCCCATGGTAGAGGGTGGAATGAGATGAGCTTTAAGGTCCCCTCCACCCCAAACTACCCTGGGATTCTGTGATCCCCAGTCATGATCGGGGAAGAGGCTGTGGTGGGAGCGGTGGTTTGGAATTCTGATCCTGCCAGCCACGTGCATTCAAGCATTGGGAATTCCCCCAAAAGACCAGTGGCTTGTTGAGGGGAGCTTTTGAATTGTTCACAGGTATTTGTTTCCTTCTGTTTTCTGGGCTTTCATGGTTGGAAAACTTCCTTCTTGACCAGCAGCATTGGTCACAGACCTTTTGGAAAAAGACCACTTTAAAGCAGATACGGTGTGGGGGAATAAAAACCTTCCTCTACCAGTGAGATCCCAGTTACTACAAGTAAGCAAATCCCATCCTTCAGCCTCCAAAGATTCCCAGCCTGCAAACACACATGGTATTTGCTGCCCTGCTATGAAGCTCCACATCTTCCCTCCTCCCACCCACCTTCTGTCTCTGCTCCATCTCCCATCCCTCCCTCTGAGCCTGCTCCAGCCAAAGATGCTCTTCCCCAAAAGAGCTTCCCACAAATACTCTCCTCCTCTCTGCTAAGGAATTGTCTGTGATATGAAAGCTGCTGTTTTCCCAACCTCTTACAATCACTAAGGTTGGAAAAGCCCTCTAAGATTGAGTCCAACCATTAACCCAGCACTACCAAATCCACCACTAAACCTTGTAATCCAGGCTCTGATTTTTGCCCACGGGCTGCCTTTCATTCTCCATCTGCAGAGAGAGAGGCACTCAAGCAAAAATGTTGCCAGCAGGTCAGTTTTCTGCCTGTGCTGGTGACTCCATGCCAGAGGTGTTAGTGGAGGTGAAAGGGTTAAGACAGGCTGGGGACAAAAGCAATGGATTTACTAAATGAAGCAGAAAATCCTACTGTTTTCTTTCCTGCCCTTGCTGGAAAATATTTGCCTACTCCCCCCCCCAGCTGTATCAAAAACCCTGCGGGAAATCAAATTGTTCAAATCTGGTTTTCTGGCTACAATAGTTTCCAACAGGTCAAAACACCCTTTGGCCAGGAGCAGCCAGTTCTTCTCCCTCCTTCCACATCTGGAATGGCAGGTGTTTACCACCCATCCTTGATAAAGGTTTTCTTCCCTCCCTCTTCTCTGTTCTCCACCATTAGAAATGCCCTCTTGCCACTAGATGTACTTGAAGCAGAGCAAACAGCCAGATAATACCTGTGAGGAATTCCTGCATTCCCTGTGGCTCATTTTCCTGAAATTGCCAACTCCTGTTGCCCCCCCACAGGCCATCAAGTTTTTCCAGCTCTTGTAGAAGCAGTAGAAAGTTGATTTTAAAGGAAAAGCAGTGGGATGGCTCACTGCCTGTGTGCTCCTTCCTCTGCAAAAGGAGCCATATGGCACCACTTAGCTGCACTTACTGTGCTGGAATTCCTTGGCCTCCTGGCTTTCTTCGCCAAGACTGCCCAACTGTGAGATTGCCACCAAGTGCCACCTGTCTGCCTGGCACACACTGCCCCACTCCTTGGGCTCCAAACTTCTGCAGGCAGCTTTGCAGGGAGGCAGCTCCTTTCCAACCTGCTGCAGATTGGATTTAGGGTGGTCTGGCTTTGTGTGACCATCCATGGGACCATCGTGGATGCTCCTGGTACCTCCAGCCTCCCCCACAAGCTGCTCTGAAATGCAGGATTTCAGACCCCATCATGCCCATGCTCTTGTTGTGTTCCATTTGGGACAGAAGGCTTGGGAATGGTTTTTCCCCTCTCTCTGTCTCACATCTACCCTCTCTAAACTGAAGTCACTAGCAGAAAAACCCAAAAGAAAAACCAACAAACCTGATAATGAGTTTAGGGGAAAAATGTTGCCTGATCCCACATCCCAGCTCAAGCCACGGGCTGAACACCATGCTCTCCTCTGCACCAGGAGCATATCCATGTGGCCACAGAGTTCCTGGTCACCCAGAAGATGCTCTTCTCTCTTAGGTCACCTCTTGAAGTCATATGTGTTGAGAAGAGAGCGGTGGAGGCCCAGCTTTGGCACCAGTTCTCAGGCACATGGTGGGGTTCTTGGAGGTGGCCTGTGCAGGGCTGGGAGTTGGACTCGATGATCTTTGTGGGTCCTTTCCAGCTCTAGGTATTCTGTGATTCCATGACCTGAGCCTCATCCTGTTCCTCCAGCAGAGCCATGTGTAGAGCAGGCACATCCAACAGGGTGATGTTTGTAGAGGTCTACGAGGAGCCAGAAACAGCAGGAGAGAGGAGCCTGAAGTGCTCTGAAAATAAATACAAAGCCAGAAACACTGTAAGGGAAGGCAGGCAGGTGTTAAATCACAGCAGCAGGTATCTGCCTTAATATCTTGTCCACAACAGTGCTAACAATAAGATCCAAGATTCTGCTTTCCTATGAGAGACAATAAAGATCGGATGCTACTCAACCCATTACAACCCAAGCAGGGTCTGGGACCCTTCTGCTGAGCAGGGGAAAGCTAAGACATTNATAAAAAATTTTACAGGTGAGGGTTAAACAGTAAAAAAACATTTATTAAAAAAAAAAAAAAAAACTTGTTTAGTATTTTGAACCTGATGTAGTTGGAAGGTGAGGCTCACTTCACTCCTGGGAAAGATGATCCACAGTGGGTTTACCCACAGCTTAAAGAGATCACTTTACAAGTTAATCCAGGTCCACTGTCCTGGGATTACTATGTAGTGGACTGTGCCAGCCCAACAGGATTGGGGTTGTTTGTGCTGCCAGGTCAGTCCAGGCTCTGCCTCGGTCTCTCACACACCCTCTCCACTTCAGAGTGTCCCAGCTGTGGGACACTGGATCAATCCAGCTCCACACAGAGGGACCAGAAACATGTGCTGGGCAGGTCCAGCACAAACTAATCCCCTTTTTCCCCAGCTTTGCTTCTACAGTTGCATTATCAGGGCTCACAATTCCTGCCCCAGGTTTGCAGAGAGGCCACAAGTGGGCACATGGTTGGATCACCCAACAAGAAAGGAGGGACCACTCCCACAGGGTTACTAATGCTCAGTCCTCCAAGAAATCCTACTGTGCAGGATTTTTGTCAAACACTGGCAGCAGGATCAGGGGTTGGTTCACAGACAATGCAAGGAGAGCACCCATTAATTCATTTTGCTCTGTACAAAGGTTTATTTTTAGTGCCTGTGAGCAGTGCCAGATTGGCAGCATTATAAATAGAAGACTTCTATTTATCCTCCAGTCTGGGTACCGCCGTGCTAAGTCAGTTTTACGACCTCAATAAATCCAGATTAGGTGCTCTCAAGGCTGTGTCACCACAGAAATGACATTTCCTCTTCACATGCAGGGGTGTGGATTATGCAGAGGGGGGTTCTGCCCTCATAAGCCAGACTGATGCTCTCTGATCTGTCCTGATGCAATATGGGCTGACATCCAAACAAGACAGGGCATCCCAGCTCCAGATCTTCCAGTCCTGCTAAAAGGTCATTATAATACCCTACATTCTGGGGATTTGAGAGTTTGCCTCAACACCCAGGACTGGGAAC
Source organism: Calyptomena viridis (assembly GCA_013390005.1). Classification (NCBI taxonomy): domain Eukaryota; kingdom Metazoa; phylum Chordata; class Aves; order Passeriformes; family Eurylaimidae; genus Calyptomena; species Calyptomena viridis. The sequence goes on from WEIV01000138.1 coordinate 148,671, forward strand.
ATCACACTCTGTCCCTGAATGATGGTCAGATGCTGTGTTGGGCAGGGTTCAGTCAGCTGAAAAAATTGTGGTGTCCTTGGCCACACTGGCTGCACCCACTGCCAAAACACCAGGGCTTGGAGCGAGAACAGCCTATTGCTCTGGGAAGGTGGGAAAAAAGGGCATACAGCATGAAAACCAGTTAAATTTGATCAAATAACTTATAGCCAATAGCAAGATATTACTTTTCTATCAAGCTGACCGTCAATAACTATTAAAGCACCAAATTAGAATCAGAAACCTGGAATGGGAAGGGACCTCAAAGATCATCTCACTCCAGCCCCTGCCATGGGTAGGGACATGTTCCACTAGACCAAGCTGCTCCAGGCTCCATCCAACCTGGCCTTGGACTCTTCCAGGGATGGGGCAGCCACAGCTTCTCTGGGCAACCTGTGCCAGGGCCTCACCATCCTCACAGGGAAGAATTTCTTCCCAATATCCCATCTAATCCTGCCCTCTGGCAGTGGGAAGCCATTCCCTTTTGCCCTCTCCCTCCAGGCCCTTGTCCCAAGTCCCTCTCCAGCTCTCTCAGAGCCTCTTTAGGCAGTAGAAGGGGATGTAATTTCTCCCTGACGATCTTCTGATAATTCTCCTCTTAAAAAAGTAACACCACCTCCAATTCCCTTCCACTTGTTTTTTTCCTTTCAGTGACTGATGCTGCTTCATTAAAACTGTGGCATTATGACAATTCCCAGCATGACAAGCATTTCCTAGTGGTCACACACCTCCCTTTGAACTGGCTGTGTCACTTCCGAAGACAGGGGCTGCTTCTCCTGCAAAGACCAGCATTTCAGGAAGCCTGCTTCCAAAATTGCCACCTCATCCCTTATGCATCCATATGAGCCTGTGCCTTCCTCCAAACCCCACAAGTAGGACATGCCTGGAGACTGACTGGTCTTCCTTTAGGCTCTCAGTCAAGGAAGAGCAAGTGGAAAAGGATCAGGAGCCTCCAGTTACCCTGAAATTACCTATGTGGGAACCAGCCTGTCTGGCTGCTTTGGTCTCTGCATTCTCCACTGGGAGCCCAGGGAGAAAATCCACTGGGAAGCAGAGTGTATCAAAGAGCAGATGAGTTACAGCAGCTGTAAGTTTCTGATCCTTTCATCCTCTGGGAGATTTTTATAGTTTCCAAAGCTGGAAGCCTGCACAAGGACAAGCTGCTTGGCTCAGATGCAGCACTTTGTCTGGTCAGCTGCTTGGCAGGAGGAGGAAAGGGCTGGTTTGGGATAAGCATTCTGCCTGTCCCAGCTGTCCAGGAGAGCTTGATTCTCCTCCTCATTTGACCTAGAAGGGGATCTAGAGGGCAGCATGAGAAAAGGGGTTGTTTGCAGCTTAGCAGAGCCCACCAAAGCACAAAAAGATGATTGTGGAGAGGAAAAATCTTCAGAGAATCAGAGTAGTTTGGGTTGGAAGGGACCTTAAAGCTCATCTGGTTCCATACCTTGCCATGGGCGGGGACACCTTCCACTATCCCGGGTTGCTCCAAGCCCTGTCCAACCTGGCCTTGGAGACTTCCAGGGATAGGGCAGCCACAGCTTCTCTGGGCAACCTATGCCAGGGCCTCACCACCCTCACAGCCAAGAATTTCTTCCCAATATCCCATCTTATCCTGCCCTGTGCCAGTGGGAAGCAATTCCCTCTTTGAAGCCTTAATGTCTGGGCCTGGAGTAGCTGCTGAAGAGTCCAGAGGCTTGTACTTATCTGTGGGAATGGAAGCAAAAGGTGAAGTGAGACAGGAGAAGGAAACTTCAAACAAACAAACAAAACAATAGAACTCATGCACAGCAAAATGAGAAAAAATAATCCCAGCCCCAATGGGAATGCGTGTTATTTGCCAGACTTTGCTGTCTGGGTTTAGAGTCACGAGCTTGAGTACTAAAACCACCTCAGAGTCACCAGAGAGCTGCAAACCCAGCCTGTGCAGCTACACGAGGATTTCAGCCCACTTCCCAACATTCCGGAGTGGCACAGCATCCCTCACGTGCCAGTCTGGGCTGAGGATCCCTCACGTGGGCACTGGAGCTCCCCGGCAGGCGACGATCCCATTTCACGGCAGCTCCAGAGGTTTCAAACTGAGCCCCCTCTGCCTGAAAGCAAAGCAGCATCTCTCAGATGCTTTCAAAACATAAAAAAGGAATTTCGCCGAAATGTCTATTTTGGGATTAAAATCTTGAGCCTTTTCAGGACAGAGAGGATATTGTACTGCAGAAGGCAGTGGCTGGGAGCATGAAGCTCCCATTCAACACACCCTGGCTCCCATCTTCCCTTCCTGGGGGCACAAATATGGTTTGGTACCCCAGGAAGTGTGAACACACCACGCTGAGCAAAACCACCCCCATGGCAGTGCCACCAAGGCCTGGAGGGACAGGGCAAGGGAGAATGGCTTCAAACTGACAGAGGGCAGGAATAGATGGGATATTAGGAAGGAATTCTTGGCTGTGAGGGTGGGGAGGCCCTGGCACAGGTTGCCCAGAGAAGCTGTGGCTGCCTCATCCCTGGAAGTGTTCCAGGTCAGGTTGGATGGGGCCTGGAGCAACCTGGGATAGTGGAAGCTGTCCCTGTCCATGGCAGGGGGTGGAACAGGATGGGCTTGGAGGTCCCTTACAAATCATCCCAGGATTCTAGAGTGGCTGGGCCCAGAGGAGGGGATTATCCGGATGGCAAAGCTGAGGCCGCAGAGAGGCAAGGCCTGTAACAAAGTTACAGGGCCTTTGGCCCCCCAGCTCCATCCCTGTCTCCATGAGGAGCAGTTTGGTGTAACTAAATCAAAGCAACCCTGCAAACATGTATTTCTAGATCATTAAGCCCTCTCCTAGCGACAATGTTTAAAAGCCAGGATGACGTTTCATTCCTTTCTCCCCCTTCGGTGTTTGGCTCTTGAAAATTAAAAGATAAGCTTTGTAAATCTCACTGAGAAGAGGGAACTGTCACTTCAGCTTTAGAAGAAAAGCCAGCAAAGAAACAAAATTCTTCTTTTGGCAGAGGAGAAAAAAATCCATTATTAAAGGCTTAGAGACAAAGGCTCTCAACACAATTAAAGGCAAACCTAAGCCTTTGAAAGCAGAGGGCATGACATTGGAATACACACAAGAGGTAGAGATGAAAGACTCCATTGTGGTGCTGCTGAAAAAGTTGGAAAAAAAAAAGAAAAAGTTTCAATGGATGCATTTGCCTAAACCAAACTAGATGAGAAGCTTTCTAGAGAATGGCTGGAGTCTTCCCATGTGTTTGCACAATGCCAAGAGCTGCTGGGCTCAGTCTTAATTAGGATCCCAGGGCATTACTAGAATAACTTAGGGAGAGGGGGTCACAACATTCATTAATCGGAAAGAAAACAGCACTCTGATATTTTCTGTGGGAAATTTTCCACCTGGAAAACCTAATCTTTCTTTCCAGCCTGTTAAGCTGAAGCAGAAAATGTTTTGGTTGGGTGTTGTCAAGGCATTTGTTTTGTAGGAGAGCCTGGTGGGGACATGGTGCTGCACTCTGGGCACACAGGTGGCTTCCAGCCAGAAACCACTGAGCTCTCCTGGCTCTTGTAGTCTCTAAAAGAGCACCAGATCCCAGGAAAGCCCATGCCCAGGATGTCAGAAACACTCTGTGGAAGTGCTTTGCTCCTGGCAGATGGTGAAGCCTGCCCCTTTCTCTCAGCCCCTAATGCCCACCCAGCAGCACCATGAGCCAAATGCTCACTCTAAGATGCTCCCAAGCACTGTGCAGACCCCTATTTTTCATTTGTGAAAGCCTGTGTTGGTAAGGGACCACCACCATTCCATAAAATCATGGGTTTGCCATCCACCTTCTGCTGCAGCTGTCCAAAGCCAGGCATGAATTGTTCCTACAGGGCTGCACCATACTGGGGAGGTCATATCCTTCTGCTGTCTTAACATCTGACTCTTCTCTGAGAGGCTTTACAGGAAAGCAGTTTCCTCTTTTCTGTGGATCACATGGGCTGTAACAGCTCATGTGTCTCTGGAAGGGGCTGCTCCCATTAATCCAGGCCTCTGCAGGAAGGGCAAAAGTTACTTTATACCCAAACTCAGCACTGTTACTGTGAGGGCAGAGAGGGAGATTCTCTGGGAAGGACAGTGCCCAAAGTCATGGGTGCTGTGCTGGCATCTTTTCCCCTCATGAGAAACAAGGTCTATCATTACACGTACCTGGCTCTTTAATCCTGTTTTAATTCTCCTCTCCACAGATGCTCCAGGGATAGCTGATCCTGTTTTGGGATGACTTGGGTGAAGGCAAGAGCCACATCAGGCACACTCCTATTCATAGCCACAGGACACCCCTTGTGATGGTTGGGAGACCTTGGGGAGCTGCAAAGAGCTGCTCCAGAGGGTGCCAGCTTTCCAAGCAGTCAGTCCTTCCACCCAGCCTGCCAACCACTCTGGGTTTATCCATAAACTATCTATAAACCCCTAGGGTTTATCCATTAATGTCAACTCACAGTACAATCACCAATGAAACAATTTAACTGTTTGCAAGGCAAAAGGCAACTCATTCCACTTAGGGCTTGGAGTGCTCCCCCGTGACTGCATTTGTCAGATAAAACTAGTTGATCAAGAGCTGGGTTATCTTGATTTCTAGGTCCTCTTGGTCTATGGCAAAGTGGAGTCCTCTTTTTTTTTTTTTAAGGATACTTGTCCGTCATGAACAACAGAATGATTAAGGCATCCTCTGCTATCCAGCCACGGATACAAAAGCAGATAAAAGACAGGCTAATTCACTGTCCTCCACTCTGAAAATAAAAGCAAGGTCCGTGGATGGTTTTAGCTTCTTTTTTTTGTATGTTTTCCATCGGTTGGTTTCATCACCAAGGAGACCGAATTCCTACACTCGCTGTTTTAGACATTTGCCGGAACATAAATCCAGGCTTCTGTGCCAATGGCCATCACAGCACAATTACATAAGGAACGTGTTGTGTGGTGAGGGAGAGCTCTGCTCACACTGTGTGAGATCTGTCATGGTCACCCAACAGAGAAACACCACGTCCTCCAGCTCTGCTCGAAGTCAGAGTCTCTCCTGGCATCATGGCTCAGGGATCACCTTGAATCTGAAGTTTCTCCCCTCATGTTCCTCATATCCATGTAGAAAATCCTGCATAAAACACAACGGGGCATTAGAGAAAGGGAAATAATTTCTAGTGTGCTCCTCCAACAGCAGCAGAGGCACTACTTCAGAATGTACTGGTGTAACCAGGCCACTGGGGTTCCTGTCCTCAGTGAGCTGCAATGCCTCTCTGTACACCCTAATCCTGCTCTCTCCCCGAGTTTTTCCCTCCCCCTTCTCAAAACCACTCCTAAGTGTGGGATCAGTTTTCAAGGCACTGAACAGCAGCACCATTTGATGGTGTTAATGGGAATTCTGTGCCCGGGACGCCTTTCAGAGCAGAGACTCCACGAATTTATACTAAGTCCCTGGGGACACAGACTGTCTGCTGTTGTTTGCCTGATGCCTGTCACACTGGCCTCCATCGCCATAGCAATCCACACAATCCTGACTGGAAAATGTGAGGCAGAGCTCCTGCTTATCCCAACGGGGCAACAATATGGACTGGGCAACATCCAACACCAGCTGTTGGACCAGGAGACCAGTGGGTCGATGGCTGTGGGTCAGAGGTGCCATCAGGGCTTTCAGAGCTGTGAAACCTCAATACAAGGCAAATCCACATTGGGTCACTTACGTAAAGTGTTACCTAATGATGTGTCTTCCCATATCTGCATCACAGGGAAGTGATAGGGAAGAGAGTCGGCTCTGGTAACACGCTGTGGAAAATGTGTCGGGAGGAATTTGTGATCCTGAGCACTGAAGGTTTCAGAGGTGGAGGTGCTGCCTCTGAGCACCTCAAATGCAGGCCAAAGGAGCACCTGTGAGACAGCCAGTGAGCTGTTGTGCTGTCCAGCAGACAGACCCTCCCACACACTGCTCATTTGACCTGCTGACCTTTCAAATTACAGCCTAAGCACATCTGATCTTCAGAGCTGATTTTTCAGCCCCTATTCCATCCTTTTCTAGAATCAGCAACAAAATCCTTTCTTGAAGCAACAGCTGCTTTCCATGATTACATTTTCAAGCCAGCTCCTTCATAGATACTCCTCTCCCCTCCTTCCCCCCCGCCCAATTTGAGCTGTGTTATTGCTCCATCTGGTGCCCCCATGCTTGGAGAAATGCCAGTACCTCCTAGGGAAAAGGAAAAAAGCCCTCTTCAGTTTGGGATTGTTGGGAAAACGTGAGCAGGCAGTGGCAGCCTCTGCATCCTTTTCCAGTTCTGATGTTGGACACCCCTGGGAGGCTTCCAGCAGCTCTGGGGCCAAGCTTTTTCTGGTCTTCATGGCAGTGCAGTGTGGATGAGACACCTGCATGTTGCACCTGGGCATCTCCATGTACCCGTTGGGCCACTCTGAGCTACAGGGGGGCTGATATCAACAGCAGAGGTAGAATTGGAAGAGGTGACAATGCATGGAAAACCATTCTGCTGGAGTGTTACCCTGTTTGCAGACTTCAGGCATCCCTTTCCTTCTGCTCTTTCTCCCCCAAAAATGAAATACAGCAACTTCTAAAGACACTGGTGAAGGCAGGGGGGAAGACCTGCAAGATTTTTCTGTAATCCATTCAGTGCTTCTGCTCCCAAATTGTGCAGTACACGAGCAGAGGTCCCCCTCCACCCCATTTGTGCATCACTCCGTGCTCCAGGTGTGGTTATTTCTCACCTGTTGAACACAGACCTGCTGTCCCAGCTCTGCTTCCCTGCTCTATCCTGGTCCTGCAGCAGATTTTTCTGAGAATTGATGAGAAGGAATACGTAGTTTGCCCTTTGTGGCTAAACCGGACCAGACAAGCATCCTGGAAAACATCAGGAAGCCTGGTCCAGGATGAAGTAAAGGCTCTGGGGCACTTCGAATTGTTGCTGGTGCATGTGAGGAAAAGTTCCTTTGTTTTTAGGACAATAGCTTCCTTGCCTCCAGGGATCCCAGTGTGAGCTCCTTTCTCGCCTGTGTTACAGCTCAGGAATGAAAAACAAAGAAGGAATTGAGGAAGGCAAGTCCAACAACCCCAGGAAAGGGTGGATTTGTGCTCCCCTGAGCATGGTCTTTGTAAGGGCAACCAGGGAGGTGTGAGATCACGGCAAAGAGGCTTTTCCCTGTTGGTATGAGCCACCTCTTCCCCAGCCAAGCAAAGACCCACAGCCTCCTGTGCCACCCTGGTACCTACAGGCTGTAGGTTGAGGACACCCATATGGGACAGGGCTCAGGTCCATCCCTGGAAGCTGCAGGCCCAAAAGCAGGTGTGAGCAAGCTCAGCTTTCCTCTCTGCTCCACTTTGGCTCCATGCAGCTCCTGTCCTTGGTGGCCTGATCCAAGACAACAGTAGAGACACTCACACTGCCAGACCTCCTCCCAAGAGCGTGGCTGTGCCTGCAAGGGAAGTGTCTCCACACAGGCTGAGCTCCAGGAATCCAGGTTATGCCCAGGCAGGTGAGGAGGCAGCTGGTTTATGCCTGAACCACACTGTCTTCCCCACTTAGTTAAGCTCAGCTTAGGGAGGCCTCAGGTTTAAAAATGAGCCTAGGTCCTTCCTAGGACCAGCAGAGCTGGAAAAGGATTAATCCTGTGCTTAGAAACACATCGTGACCAAAGCTACACTTTCATTTTAAACCAATATAAAATCATAAAGTTGGAAATTGCCTCCGAGATCAAGTTAACCCAGCACCACCTCATCACTGCCCTGTGTCCCCAGCTGCCACATCTACATGTTCCTTGAACACCTCCAGGGATGGGGACTCCATCACCTCCCTGGGCAGCCTGTGCCAGGGCCTGACCAACATTTCAATGAAAAAAATTCTTATATCCAATATAAACCTCCCCTAGAACAAGTTATACATCATTACATGTTTTATATAAAACACCATAATACAACATATATAATACAATATGTATCACACTATTGATATATATAATATAGATCTATTTATATCATTTCATATGATAGATATCATATGAAATTATATGACCACTGCCTTGGGGAGCCTGAATTGGGGCAGAAAAGCAGCTCCAAAATCAAGATCTCCAAGCAGCAACACTAGCCAGGAAAACCCTTTGAACCACCTCTGAGCATCCCCTCTGTTCCACATGGAGTGTGGATTATTCCAGATCTGTCCCACAGCAAGGCAAGAGGCAGAGCTCATCCCATGGAGCAGGGAGGGAACCCTTCCTCTCCTGGTAATGGTATCTGGATTTCCTTGAGCAGCCATTCCCAGGAAGGCTGACAAACCAGAGCAAGCTCCAAGTTGATCAAAAACACTCAGCTGGGGTCTTGAGGGATTGATTTGTGTGGAGGGATTCATGGAGTTCAATCAGGATTGAGCTCGTTCAGCCACGTCATGATTAAAGGACAGAAGAGTCTGGAAATACCTGTGGGCTGAAAAGTCTGATGCCTCAGCACTGTGAGGTTAACCTGGAAATCTGGGGATAATGAAATAGAGACAAGGAGCACGAGGTTCAGCCAAAAACCCCTGCACTGCACTCATGGGGCCAGGGGACATGAAGGATAAAACCAGGCCACAAACTTAGGGCTCTCCTGGCTTTTCTGCTGGTGTGGTGCCTCCCAAAACAGATGCAGCACTCAGTCCCCCAGCTCTGGATGGGCACTGCCTGATCCAGCCATCAGAATCAGCAAGGTTTGGGAAGCCCAGGAGCTGCACGGGGCTCCCTCTCCCTGGCAGATTCAATTGGCAGAGTGATTCAGCAGCATATTGATTTAACTCTCTGCAGACAAATGACCTCTCCCTGGGCCACACTTTTTAACAGAGGGCTTGTCTCCTGCATTAATATTTTAGTAGATTTATGGTGTGGTCGCTTCACCTCAGCACAGGGAGGGAGAGAAGTGAGGGCAGGGATGGGGAGAGGCAGGAGAGGGAGCTTGGAACAAAGCACAGGGTGGGAGGTTTGGGTTTTCTGCAACAAGGCCATGAAATGAAGGGTTTTCCATATAAACAGGCCATGAAATGAAGGCTTTTCAATATAAAGAGGTGCTGGTTACTTCTGCCCTTCAATTCACATTAGTGCTGCACCAAGGGCAGCCCACTCAGCTCCACTTCCCCAGTGTGCAGCTCACAGCAGGAGGAAGGATCAATCATAGCAGCATTGAGATTGAAAGAGCCCTCTAAGGTCAGTCATCAAGTCCAACCATCCCCCCAGCACTGCCAAGCCCACCCCCATGTCCCCAAGTGCCACATCCACATGGCTTTTAAATCCTTCCAGGGATGGAGACTCCACCACTGCCCTGGGCAGCCTGGGCCAATCCCTGACCTCTCTAATTTTTCCTGAAATCCAATCTAAACCTAAACCAAGATGCAGTGGCAGCAGACATCGAGTTGGACTGTGTGGGGGGCACAGCCAGCATCCAGGTTGGGTGAGGAGCACACCTTACCCAGACAGCTCCTCTTCTCTTCTTCAGCAGCACAGGAACCCCTGGCAGAGGAGTTTCTCCATGGCTGCAGAGCACATTTTCGAAGAAAAACCAAAAACATTGCCCACTTTTTCCTGTACAAAGCAAGCAGCACACAGGCCATAAGGCAGGACTAAGCTGTTCCCAGTCATCACAGCCTTGGAGGAATCCAGGCTGATTTAGCCCAGCAGGCCTCTCTCTCCCAGCTGGAGATATTTCATCACCACGTGGCTACTGTGACAACTCCAAATGCAATCCTGCCCCACAAGGGATCATCTGCATCCCAAATCCAAACATCCTGTATTATACTGTGCATCACAAACCAACTGCTTTTGGCTGTGAGCTTTTAGACCCTGGGATAAGCTCTCTTTGGGATACAATGCAGGAATGATATGTCAGTCCAAACTCCCAGTTTTGCCTCTGTTTCTCCACACAATACAACATTTATACAGAATTACTTCTCCAAGGACTTGATTTTTAACATAAGGATAAAAGTTTGGTTTTTCCAGTTTGCTCTTGAGCATCCTCCATCTCCTCTGGATGGAAAGAAACCCAAGCTGCTCTTCTTTTCCCACAAAATTGGAATCTGCCACCAAATTCAGATGCAACTGAGACCTTACTTAATTTTTCAACACATTTATGGGGACCAGCTGCTGCCATATCCCTGCAGGCCTCGATGAGCTTTCATGGAAAAATGAAAACAGGAGCTCCACAGCTCCAGTCACCTTTAAAAGGATGAGCTTGCCCCAACCCTTCCCTTACACCAAACTAAGTGTTTCCTTACATCCAGGACAAAGCTACACCATCCCACCTCTATCCCACTCTCCTAAATAAACCTCAAAGTTCATAGGAAAGCTTTAATAACAAATTAAAATACAAATCCACCCCAAAACCCGAAGAGCCACAGACAACACCTATTCCTTGAAGTGACAGAGGTTTGAGCATCAACATTTTCACACCTCATTCCAGACTCTTCCAAGGCTGGAGATGAAGAACCTCTCCCATCCCATTAAGTGCAGGTAAAACACACTTCCACCACACAATTGTCCTGGACACACAAGGCCAGGAAGGCTGTATTTGCTCCCAGATTTCCAGGAAGTGAATCAATCAGCATAGGAGAAACACCCTATTGAAAAATGGAATGGGAATTTCAGGGAATTCTTTTCAAGTCAACTCAATGCCTGAGCTGCAGAAGCCACTGAATTTGCCCTCGGGCTGCAGTGAATGAGTAATTTGCTTTTCTCTCTCACTATAAATGTCATTCTTTAGTGACTTCACCTTTTCTCTGCATGTCTGGGAGGTGAAGTGGCAGGCACTGTTCAAAGACAGGTTTCTAATACAGGTTGCCCAGCTGGGTGTTTATAATGGGATTTTTCTCCTGTGCCTGGGGCTGGCAGCAGAGGGGCACCAACCGAGGTCTCTCCTCTGCTGCTTTTGGTGGCTTAGCCAAGGATGGGAGGAATGTGGGGGGAACCCTTTGGATCTGGTCTGCAGAGCAGATGGCTCCAGCCCTCCATGAAAGTGCTGTCTGTCTATAAGCACAGCTTAATGCCTGCCCACAGCTTCACGTTTTCATGAAATGAGTAACAGCAGTACGGCTTTTCTACCCAAAGATCTCAAAGGGAGTCTAAACCCCAGAAAATAAACCAGCCAAAGTGTGCTGAGCCACAGCAGCAGCACGAGACCAAAGTTAGGAGGCCCATGACACAACTAGGCCCCAGGTCCTACATGAGGACTCAACAACCACCTCTCTACTCCCCCTCTACTCTGCTCTCACGAGACCCAACCTGCAGTGCTGCCTCCAGCTCTGGAGTCCCCAACATGAGGATGTGGAACTGTTGGAGCAAGTCCAGAGGAGGCCTTGGAGATGCTCCAAGGGCTGGGACTCAATCTCGTGAGTCCCTTCCAACTCAGAATATTCCATGATTCTGAATAAAAAAGTAGCTCTGGGGTGTTAACAGAGGTGCAGATCTCAGCTCTGGGTACTTTCCAGCATAATCACTCCCCTCCATGGCTGAGAGAGTTCTTTCCCTGCACTTTGGCTTCAACCAGGCTTAGCAACACAAAGCAGCTGATGTGCAAAATGCGTCTAATCCTGGACAGTTCTCTTCCAGCTGACTTTTCACGAGAAGCTCCCCTTTAGGTTCCCTTTGCTCCTTGCCTGACGGATCAAATCGCACGCAAAACACACCTCAGAAGCTGCAAAGCAAAGGCAGTCCTAGAAAAACCCTCTTTCCCCGCTCCACATCCAGGGCAGCTGCACGTGGAGCAGCTCCACAGCAGAGGCAGCTGCATCCTTGGCTGCAGAGACGTGCTGGGCACTTAATTGCACCACACGCTCCCCACTAATTTACTCCACGTGCTCCGAGTGCGGAGCCAGCACAGCCCCTGCTTTGATGCTCCCGCCCCAGGAAAAGGAGCAGATGTGCCCCCGGCATCGGGAATTTATCAGCACCGGGAGGCCCATCGGCAGGGAAGCCCTTGGCTAAGGATGAAGGCACCTTTCCTGCTCTGGATAAGGACAGCTGGAGTCAGCTCGTGTTCCTGCACCCCCCCTGGTGTGGCAGTGCTCTCCTCTCTGTGCACAGCAGGCTCTGGGACCTCAATAATAAGAATATATTGCTCTATGCTTTATATATTTGTTTGCAAACATTCTAATATGTTGCTGCTATCATGAAAAATAAAGGATTCTGTGTCCTGGAGCAGAACCAAAAAGGTGGTCACAATGATACAGCACATCTAGTTAGAAAGAAACATTTGTTCCTGATCCTTTCCCCCCAAAAATGTATATTTGGTAGGGACATAACTAACTCCAGAGCGTGTTAATTTGCTTGGGTGACTGCCTGTAGATAAATGTCTTCAGAATAAATGCTATTTAAGCTATTTCAGGGTAAATTAACCACTGCTTTTGTAAAGACTCCTGAATACAAGGTAACTTCCACATTTAAAGTATAAACTGACAAATATTTTAGCAAAGTCAATTAAAAAAATTACGCCTGATTAAAATGGTAAAAGAGATGCTAAACAAGATTTTAACAAGCAAATTTACATTAAATTCAAATCAATTTAAGAGGATATTAGAGATGATTTAGGTATTAAGCCTTTTGTGGAGGAAAAATGTTTAAGAGGTTTCATGATAAGTTTGCTAAGGCAAACTCTGCTCCACCCCATCAGCTGCCAGAAGAGAGAGAAATACATATGACTTAACTGCAGCCTGGCTCCCTTTGAAGCATAAAATTCATGACTGTCCTTCGCACAGGAACATGGGGGACACCTCTAAAGCATTATTTGGCCTGGCTTTTGCAAGAGGAACTTTAGTTACAGCACAAACCTCACAAGAGTTTTGACTGGGGTAGAGAAAGTGCCTCGGCAACCTCCAGAGTAATCACAGTGTTCAGTTCACCCTGCAGTTCCTGAAGGCCAAGGAAATTGCTATGGGCCATAAATAGCAAAGGGTGGTCTGGCAGTCTCCCCCCAGCACAAAATGCATCATTTCAAACTGGCAAGGAGATGTTAATCTGTCTTTCTTTTAGCACCGTTTGAAGTGGTTTTACTTAAAAACCCCACACCAAACATAGCCCACTCTTTTTTCCAGTACAAGACTTTTTGGCTTGATGTGTCCCTGAACAGCTGTCCCTGAGCTGCTGTTCCAGCCTGTGACAATAGTGGCTCACTTGCTGCCTCAAGAAAAAAAAGAAATGTCTAAGTCGGAGCTCTTTTTGGACCACAGAAAATTCACACCACAATTCCACTGAATTCCCACTACTGTAATAATACCATAAAACTTCCACTAACCATCCATGTGCAGGAGCATCCAGGACACACCTGTACATGCTTTAGCACCAGGGAGATGCCCCGAGAACTTCACAGTTCCAGAGCTCAGTTACCTTCAGGTCTCCAGATGCTGCTGACTGTGAACCACCTCAATGCAGAGGCAGATCCCAGGGCATCCCTATTTTACACAAGATGGGAAGGGCCAAGGGGAGTTTCTCCAGCTTCGTCCCACTTCAAGTTTCCAGCAGCACACACTATCCATAATACAATACTGGTTCCTCAGGGAGAACTAGGAAGCACCAGAGCAGGGACTTCTCCAGTCACAAACCACTCTTTCTCCCTATGGTGCTTCCAAGCAGGAAATGTGGAAGCTGAGGGCCCACATGGGTTTTTTTCCCAGAACAAGCCTGGATTTCAGGCTTGGATTTCCCCAAGACACAAACCTGCAGCAGGTCAGAGAGCCCTGCCAGACCTCCAGGCAGCCCTTCCAGCTTCCAGTTAATCCCTTCAGGACACAAATACCTCTACTGCTTCTGCCAAGCAGGAGCCACGTGTCTCCTCTTCACATGGCAACTCGCTTGTGCCGATGGGAATGGCCTGGGACAGGGTGCTTGGAGCAGGGAAGGATTACACATCCATCCATCTGAAGGAAGCAGAGCAGCTCCACATTTCTGAGCAGACTGCACTGGAGAAATAAAAGGGATTAATTAAGGCATTGGCAGCACAAAGGAAGCACTGACAGATGCCAAGCCAAAACACAGAATCACAGGGATTTAACTTGCTTTCTCTCACCTTTCAGAAGGTGCTCTGCTACTTTTTAGTTTATCCTGCTTGAAGATGTGGTGACTTCTCAGGCTGGTCACACCTCCAGCCACACAGTGTTTCACCTGCACAGTTTTATCCCACGTTACTTACCCCATTCCTGATCCCACTCAAGTCCACAGGCATCTTCCTCTTTCTTAGATCAGGCTGACAACCCCTTTCTTACTTTACTCCTCTATTCCTGACTTTCCCCCCTCTATTGGCCCAATCATTCCATGATTCTACCTCAAAGCCTCTCCAAAGGGTGCTTGCACTGCAGCTCTGCCAGGCTTTAAAAATCAGCTCAGCTGAACTGATTTGAAGCCAGATAAAAAGTCTCACAACAGTAAATGCCTTTCCATGAAGAATACAACCCTGCTACTCTTCATCTGAGGATTTCATTGCCTCATACACTCCTCTAAAGCCACGAAACACCAAAGTCCACTCAGGTTTTGCTCCAGTTTTCCAGAAACACTTACTGGTGGCTTGGGCTTACTAGGGTCTCTCTTAATAGAGAGACAAGAACAGGCTTGATTAGAGTTGGCAGCCCCCCAGCGAGCCCTCATCACTCATCTCCATGGCATCCCGGGTGTGTGACACAGAGAAAAAACCTCTCTGGGGGAAGCACAGCTCCAGCTCGTCAGCCAGAGCCGAGCTGGAGCCCAGCAGTGACACTGCTTTTGGCATCCCAGCACTGCTGGGAACGTGTCCCATCCCCTGAGCTGACTCCCAGGACCTGCAGGAGGGAAGGCCTCCTCTGGAGCCAAGCTGGGGAGATGCTCTTTGGTGCATTAAGCATTTAACGGCCTCTGTTTATTTACTGCACTTAAACAAGGCAGGGCCTGGGTTTGCTCTTGTTGTGCTCCCTTTTCCCTTGTCTCCTGACTGCAGAGAAAACCAGGCCTTCATTAAAATTAAGGTATGAGACAAACACAAAGCCCATTTTGTTTGAAGCTCCTGGAGCAGAAATGCAGTGGGTCCCCTCACACCGGGCAGCAGCACAGAGGGCCCTCCCTGCTGCTCATGTCTGCTGCCACAGCAGGAAGGAAGAGGGATTTGTGCTGGGAAAAGGGATACCCAGGAGGCAGAGCCAAAGGAGCAGAGGTGGATGAGTACTTGGCAGCGAGGGAGGAGGTGCTGTAGAGGTATCTCAGCGAGCTCCCCCCAGAACAATGTGCTCTGGATGTGGGGCCAGCAGCTCCAGAACTGGTACAAAGTGATACAGAGGATGATACTGGGGCCAGGCACAGAGCAGGAACCTCTCACGGCACCTGTGGGATGAGCTGAGGGCCAGTACATGACACCAGCAGGCAACTGCTGTTCCAGCTCCTCTAGGACAGTTGTCCAGTTAAAGTGTGCTCATCTTTCTCTACCTTCAAATGGGTCAGCCTGCAGTGTTTTGTGCTAAAACACACAGGAAAACCCCTGCAAGAAGGTGCACAATTTCTTTTCCATATCAAATCTAAACCTACTCTCTTTCAGCTGTTTTTCTGGAAGAGCCAAATTTTTGCTGGATGGCACAACTTGAAGAATGTTTTCCTATTAGAAAACCAATTATCCCAGGAAGAAACAAAAACACTTAAATACTGCCACTGTTAATATGATCCTATTCAACAGGACATCCTTACCACTCTGCACCCATCTGAAGGAAAGGATGTCAAATCATAGAAATTCTTCCCTGTGAGGGTGGGGAGGCCCTGGCACAGGTTGCCCAGAGAAGCTGTGGCTGCCCCTGGATCCCTGGAAGTGTCCAAGGCCTGGTTGGAGCAACCTGGGATAGTGGAACGTGTCCCTGCCCCTGGCAAGGGGTGGAACAAGATGAGCTTTAAAGTCCCTTCCAACTCAAACCATTCTGGGATTCTGTGACAGTGAATTCATTTCTGAAGCTTTTCAGGAGCTGGGAATGTCACAGCAAGAAATCAAGAAGAAAACTGT
Source organism: Calyptomena viridis (assembly GCA_013390005.1). NCBI lineage: Eukaryota > Metazoa > Chordata > Aves > Passeriformes > Eurylaimidae > Calyptomena > Calyptomena viridis. The sequence continues at coordinate 164,670 of WEIV01000138.1, forward strand.
AGCACAGGTCTTGCAAGAAAATCAGTCAATCCCTGTGCACAAGGAAAGGAAGCACCAGTTTTATTTGGGACTCTAGATCACTGCAATCTGTCAATATTCTTGTGTCTCCAGGCATTCTGTTTCTACTCTGGGCAGTCTTAAAACCCACTCTCCTCCATAATTGCTCTTGACTCACAACACAGAAATAAAATTTCTGATACCATAAGGCTGCCCTGCCTATAGTCAGAGTTCACATTTGCTGTATCTGGATATAAAAATGGCACTTCCTTTCCACCGGAAAAACAAGTGAACTGTCAGATATGATGACCAAAGACAAGTACTATTTTCTGCACAAACACAAGCTTTTAAAACATGGCCTCAGGTCCAGGCTTCTGAGTTGGTGTTAACTCCAGGGACAACAGGGGAATTGCAAACACTTTATGAACTTTGCAAACTCACACTGTACACTCCTTAATTCGTGGCTGTCTACAAAGTACTGATGAAAACTTTTGAAAAGGTAGATTTAACTTACCTTAATCTCTAAACTCTAAGAAAAAACAAGAATGGGGCAGATTTCAAGAGCTCTGGCTGGAGGATGTTGAGGGTGGGGATCTCTTGAGGCTTCAAAGGCACTTTTCACATCACACCAGGATGTCTTCTCCCAGTGGTGTATCACTGAGACAAAGAAAAAGTGTAATCAGATCTGTCATATCATGATTTGGATTCATCTTAAGAAGGAAAAAACATGTACTAACTCAATCTTCATGAGTTCATTTGCCAACCCACCAGCCACTGTGGTTACAGTGTCCTGCCACCAATAAAAAGACAAAATGTTCAAAGCATAAGTGACATTTCATGCCTGGAGATTCGAGTCAGCCAGGACATCTGAATTCTCTTCAGCATCTGGTTTACCACATTTTCAAGGCTGTGCTAAATCATTAATAGAGGTTAGTGCTGAATTCATCCCAGGAATGCTGAGCTGAGTCAGTGTTATTCTCCCACTTGAGTTTATCCTTGCAAATCAGCTCGAATTGAATGGCTCCTTCATTCTGCACCCAAAAATAAAACACATGTCGAGGCTCATTCTGGGACTTTGTGGAGCAGGTGCTGATTTGTGGAATCAAGTACATTCAAGTTGATACAATACATTCAGCCCTTTGCAGGCAAAACACTCCAGGAAAACCCAAAGCTTTCCAAGCAAGAGGGAAGATTTTATACTAGGAATTAACTTCAGCCTCTGCAATTTGCCTACTGAGTCATGCAGCTCCTTCCCATCCCAATGGTGTCAGGGAAAGCATAATTCCCACTTCAAGGGGCTCTCCAGAGGGTCTGGCAACCCATACACACTTCATGGCTGCTGAGGAGAGCCCTTTCCATGGCAAATCCACTCCAGAGGGTGAAAGAACGGGTCAAGTTAACCCTTGTCCAAGTGGGGACAGGTAAATTGAAATGGAGAAATCAGCCACAGATGGGAAAGGAAATATGAGCTGAGGCATTAACCTGACCCTACAAAGCCAGGTTTGCTGATGTATGGGCCCTGCCCACCATTTACACATCTCTCCCTGCCCCACAGAGAGAACCCAACATCCCAAAAGGAGGAAATGATAACAACTTCCCCAGCGACAACTTTACAGTCCCTCCAAGGGCTGTAGATTGTTTTGGAAACAAATGCAGTTTAGGAGTTGTGCAGCTGGAAAAGTTGCCTCACTGTAGATTGAATATTAGGAAGAAGCTCTTCTCTGTGAGGGTGGTGAGGCCCTGGCACAGGTTGCCCAGAGAGGCTGTGGCTGCCTCATCCCTGGAAGTGTCCAAGGCCAGGTTGGACGGGGCTTGGAGCAACTTGGCCTATGGAAGGCCCATGGCAGGGGGTGGGACTGGGTGTCTTTAAGGTCTCTTCTAACCCAAACTGCTCTGTGATTCCATGATTTGTGCCAGAAATAAATGTGATTACATGGATCATCTCAAATCAGCATCAAACCCTGTTTAGGAGCAGTCAGAGCTGCTCCAGTTGTGTTCAGAGCACACCAAGTCTGATAATCACAACCTTAAACAGGGTCTTGTCATTGCTCCTTCATCAGAATCCTGGCTCAGCACAGGGCAATCCCTCAGCAGATCCCACTCCTTCAGTGTCTGTCACTCAGACTTGTCACAAGCAGGGAGCCTTTGGGGAAAAAACCAAAGTCTTAACACTCCCCACAAGAAAATACAGAGAAATATCTGCTATGAAATCATTCCCTGCAAGGATGGTATTATGGAATAAATGATCATAAGCTAAAAATTACTGCACGGAAATCATCCATTATGGAAATATCCTGACACTCCCCCAGCAGTCAATGCACAGAGCCTGCAGAGTCCCCTCTGAAGAAAAGCCCTGCTGTTTTCATGGTGTTTCACTTCTCTATTACAAGTTTCAATCTTTTAGGTGACTGTCAGAGCAAAAGATCTGACTCCCAGAAACTTGTAAGAGCAGGAAGGAGCCCAGCACTGGGGCAAAATCCAGTTGCTGATAAGCAAACGACCCCATCAAACTGGGTTTGGTTTGCAGTGCCAGTCTGACTCAGCACAGCCTATTTTTCACTCCTCTAAAAAACCAAAACACGACTGAAAAATCCCAAGAAACCTCCAAGCAATTTTTCTACCAGGCAAAAACTCTTAGGACACAAAAGGAGCTGCCTGGAGCTGGGCAAGATGATGCCTATGGCTCTGGAAGAGCCTCCTGCACGGGGAAGGATGTGCAGGGAATCTACTCCAGACAAAGCTCAGCTCCAGCCCCATCATTCCACTCCGGGCAAACAGGCGCTGCTGGAGGCACAGGACAAGGGATTTTCCTGCTCCACATCCCGGTTAGTGCACGTTCAGCACCATCTGCTGGCATTCCCTTCAGGAGCCAGCTCCTCCCAGCCCCGCATCGAGGGAACGGGACTGGGGACAGAGCCCCCCGCGAGCCTTGGCACAGCTCCACTATTCCACAGGGAAAAGCCTATTCCAAAAGCAGCTGTGCTGCTTTCCAGCAACTGAGGGCCACCTGCTGCGGATCCATGCAGGACCAGCCCAGGTGTCCAGCTGTTACAGCAAAGCATCCAATGGCAGCTGGAAGAGCTGCCCCACAATAGACTGGAGATTAGGAAGGAATTCTTGGCTGTGAGGGTGGGGAGACCCTGGCACAGGTTGCCCAGAGAAGCTGTGACTGCTCCATCCCTGCAAGTGTCCAAGGCCAGGCTGGACAGGGCTTGGAGCAACCTGGGATAGTGGGAGATGTCCCTGTCCATGGCAGGGGGTGGAATGAGATGGACTTTTAGCTCCCTTTCAACCCAAAATGTCCTGTATGATGAAAAGACAGACAAATGTGCTATCAGGAGTCCAAGGTCTCAGGAAAACACACAAGAAATCCCAGTCCTTGTATTTTTTCCTACTGCTATTTTAATTCCCCAGGCATTCACTGTACATCCCTGGCCAACAAGGTTTTGTATTCCAGTTTTTGTCAGCTCTTATTAACTCGAGACAAATCCATGTGTGAATGGATGTAACCTGAAATTCACTGCTCTCTCTGGCAGTGATTTCCATGAGATACCCCTGAACTTCCATAAAAAGGATAAATGAGTTTAAAACCTCAGCCATTCAATTGGAAAACACTGCTGGAGGACTGCTACATATAACAGAATTAAAAGATGGCAGAGTCACAATTGCAAAGCAGAAAAACCTGCAGAAGAAAACTCTAGAAATGCAAAAGCAACTCTAGAAACACAAACCTGAAAACAAAGCAAAAGTAATATTGTGATCCAGATGATTACACCAGTCAAGCCTGAGCCACATTTACTGGGGCTTGTCCTGCTGAGCCAAAGCCACATGGGAACATCATATTCAGCTGTCAATGTACAACAGAGCTGGGAAGGCACCCTGTGAGAACAAACTTGCTGAATAAAGAGGCCCCGAACAAACAGACCTGGCCTTGCCTCCTCGGTGATACACCTTGGAAAGAGGACATGAGAGAAAACATTGCCTCCAGCTCATTATTTCCAGGCTGTTTCAGCTCTCAAAACACTCTACAATATCCCTGTAACCTGGGAAAAGGGCTAGAGAATTAATCAAGGGCCAGGTTCTGTAACCAGGCAGGGCTGGAGCCAAAGACATCGGGGTCCCCCATCCCCTGTGTCTCCCTTATGAACAGGGATGTACAAACATCCATCTACTAAAGCCCTGGAAATGCTGCTTCAGTGAGATGCCTGATCTCCTGCCCCTGAGGTCACTCTAACATCTCTCAAGGTCTCAGCAGAAGCAATTCTCAACAAGATAAAAAAAAACCAAACGTAAAAACACACAAAGATGCTTCAGCAGCACAAGATTTCCTACAAATCCTCCAAGCTATTCCAAGTTGGACTCAATGATCCTTACAAGTCTCTTCCAACTCAGGATATTCCATGTTCTACAGAACAGAATAACAATCATTCTCCAGATGCTGTTCCTGGGGCAGCTCCCTGCCTTGGAGAGGAGCTTCTCCATCCTCCCCTGCAGCTAAACATCAAGGTGGGCACGAACAAGGTGATATCCAAGAGATACCTAGCTCAAAGGCAGGTAAAAAAAAAGACATTTTTTCCCATCTCCCTGCACTCCTGGAACACTGTGGAGCCCAATGTGGTCTGCTCTGCCTGTCCCACGCTGTCTGCTGAACATGCCCTGCCATGGGATCAATGGTGAGCACGTCCCTTCCCGGAGCTGTGAATCATTTCTCCCTTATCATGGTCTGAGGGAAGCAAATGAGCCTGCCTGGAATTTATGTCCCCAGATCTCTGCACTGGGAAGGCTCCGACTGCCAGAGCACAAGCTGGGAAAAACAAGATGCAGGAAGGGTTGTGTTAGACTGGTTGGTTCTTCTCCAAATCCAGCAGGATTTGAAAAGGATCAGGGATATCTGCAGGGAAGCAGCAATGCAGCAGGATGTTGACTCCAGACACGTGATGGACACAAGTCCACAAAGAAAGGGCACTGTGATAGGAATTGCAGACACTGATTCTTTCCCACTGCTGGGAAGGGCAAACAAAGGTGGGGCATCTGGAAAGGGATGTCTTTAAAACTTTTCTGGCTCAGAAGAAATCAGTTCAGGAGGTGTCCAGACTTAATCACTGGACAGAAGTGTCTGAAATTCACCTCCAGATGTTGAGACCCCAGGGCAGCTGACAAGGCTCATATTAGCTTAGGACTAATCTGCACCATCTGGCCAAGTCTTAGAGGAAAAGAGCAACTTTTCCACATTGGGATTGGAGTGTCTCACAGCTGGTCTGGCTGGATGGGTGGGTTTGCAGAAGAGAAAAATGATGCTTTTTAGTGACTCAACATCTCCAGTGAAGAAGCCCCTCCATGCTTTGAGAAGTCCTGAAAGGTTCCATTTCTTACATAGGGTCACAAAAAGGAAGGAACAGAGCAGAGATCCCCTTGAGGAGACACCTGGACACAGCAGCACTTTCAGATTCCCAGCCTCAGGCTCCTAGGAAGGACTGAAGCAGCTGTAACCAGGCTTTCCTATGGCATGAAAGAACAGCTCTCCCCACTGATGTGGGGGACTAGTATTCAAAATACAATCCTTAGGGATATTTAGATGGCTTTTTTAGAGCTGTCTGGAAGTTTTCCAGCCCACAGGAGCTACATAACCACCCCCCAAGGCCCACCTCAGCCTGCTTTCCACCAAAGATAACTGGACCCTAGAAATCTTCCAGCACTAAGTGATGAGGGCCCAGAGAGGAAAGCAAGCAGAAGAGGAGGTCAGGTAGCAGCAAAAATGGTCTTTCTCTCCTGACAAACATTCCCAGCACAGGAAAACCAGCACAACTGAGCTGTCCCACCTGGATCCTGAGGGCTCTGGACCCAGGTTCTCTTTATCTGTCAGTGTTTTTCACCTCCTCCAGGCAGTATCCAGACAAATCCACACATTAAAAGCAGCTATTTTGGGCTCTTTCACCTTGGATTCACAAATGCTTCCACCTCCTTCTCTCACCAATCTGTCCTTCCCTGAACAGGGGATGCTTCAGGTTGTCATCCTGAAATGGAAACTGCAAGACCAAGCCATCTGCATCCCCCTGCCTGTCACACAACTGTGGGGGGTCCAAAATGTCCTTCAGGCATCAGTCAGCAGGTTACTCATCCCTGCACTCAGACCTGCCCAGCATTTCAAGCAAGGCAGCCTCCAACTGGGTTCTGCATTCCCTGGCTGAAGCAAGAGCTCCTATTTCCATGCTTGGCCTAGTTTCTGGCCATAAATCCATGGTGCATTAAGATCAAGGCTGCTCTGACTACCTGTGTGCATTTAGAGAGGGAGGATTTCTCCAGAGGGAGCTTTTAAAAGCTATGGTTCACTTGGGCCAGAAGCCAGCTCAGGTATTTAAAAAAAAAAATTATATATATATATTTAATCTCCACCACTAAGTTACAAAGAGCAAAATAAAAACTCAGAGGAAGTTGTAAAGAGCAACAGAAACAGTTCTAATATTGGTCAAGTGGAAGATGCCCCTGGATCAAGGGGAAGGCGTCCCTGCCTGTGGTCTTTAAAATCCCTTCCATCCCAAATTATCCTGGGATTATATGACAATCACCATGAAGTCACATCCCATGTGATGACATCCTGCAAAGGGATCAGGGCAGGAAAAAACAGAAGGAACATTCAGGCAACCTGCACAAAGGGGTTGTGAGGGACAGGCTGTGTTTGGGGGCTCCCCTGGGAAACTCACACTGCAAAAGGAAGGAGAACTTCAAACAGGGAGAAGCAAGGAATGAAAGGAGAAGGAGAAGAAGGAGGGGAAGGGAAGAGACAACAAATAACTCTTCATTTAGCACAAAGAAACCAAGATGTCAAGAACAACATTAATCAAGTCACTGAGGGATGAGACAAAATTCTGTAATTGCCTCTACCCTGATGTGAGAAACCTGGGTAATAAACAAGAGAAATGGGAATTGCTCATTTACAGAGCATAAATTTGATGTAGTTGGTATCACTGAAACCTTCCGGGAGGAATTTGCATGATTGGAATATATGTTAACAAAAAAGGAGTCCATGCTCATAACCTGTTTGAGGAGGGAAGGGATGCTGTCCAAGGCATTACCCATGGAGAGAGGGATGGTATCCCCAGCTCTTCATGGCATTATCCATGGACAGAGGGACATCAGCTCCAGCACGTCCCCCTGCTCCTGAGCTGATGGGAGAACCATTAAACTCCTTTTCCACTGAACTCTTACCAGGGGGAATAGGCAGTGATCCATCCTGACATTTCCAAAGCTTCCCCAGGACTAGAAGTCTTACCTAAGTCTTTTTTCTTCTTTCCAGAATTTGCCAGAAATGGACCTTTGTCTGGGCAGGGAAACATGGAGCGACAGCTGACCTGGGAGACAGCCTTGGCTTCAGTGCAAGCAATCCCACTAATCTTTTAATGCACACACAAAGCAAATGCCAAACTAATGAAACACCAGCTTATGCCTTCAAAGGGGAACATTTCGGCCCAGGCATAGCCAAGGGAACAAAACCTGGAGAAGTTAAAAGTCAAAGGGAGGAGATTTCTCCTCAAAAAAAAAAAAAAAAGAAAAAAAAAGAAAAAAGTACTAGACAACCACAAATACCCTGACTTGAGGAAGACTCTTAAAAGGCCTGAGGATGAAAGACCAGAGTAAAGTGATGTGAGGCATGTAATCTTCATGGAGGGGAGAAGGAAAAGTAAGAGGGATTTGATGCAAATCAGTTATTTCATTCCTAGTTTATATTCAGTGAGAAGGGAGGGGGGACTCAAATAATTCAACATCCAGACAACTTCACAGGAGCTTAAGGAATCTTTGCAGTAGCGCTGCTATTTCTGGTATGCCAAGAGTAATCCCAAGATTAATTATTTCTTCTCAATTTAGGCAGGCACAGGCATTTCCTTCTTCCTCACCTCCTTGGGGCCAACATCCCTGGGAATGCCTTCCCTGCTCTATTTCTTTTGCACCCTCCAAAGAACATGGGTTTGCCACTTATTTGGGGGCCATTTATTTCAAATAACCTGCAGAATCTTCTTAGGAATCAAACTCCATTTCGGTACCACCTCATACACCACATAAATCCTTGCACCCCCAGCAGCCATTTCAAAAGAATCCACAGAGAAACTCCCCCAGCACTGACAGGGATATGTCTCAAACCTTTGGTAATCCTCTACCAAAACCCCATCTCCCAGCAGTTCCTTGCTAAATCCATCAAACTCCAAAAGGTCTCCACCACAAAAGTGTCTTTTCTGGCTGCAGCAGCTCCAGTTTATTTGGGTTTCTTTTTCCCCATCTATTTCATGAGAAAGAACAGATGATCCCAGGGATCAGAAATCCTTTGATGCTTATGTTGGAGTAGGAATATTTTTAGAAAAATGCTGGCTTTAGCTAAAAAAGAGCCCACTCCACTCACTATCAGCCGACTGATCACAGCCAGCATCTTATCTCTAAATAATGCTGATCTGGAGAGAGGCTCCAGCTTTATAAAAAGACACTTGCCAGCTGGTTTAAAGATGCAGGAGTGACACAAGTAGCACCAGCTGCAGCAAAGATGACAACATCAGCGCAAAGAATCAACATTTTAAAAAGAAAGCAAAAGCCCTGAATGCCAGAAAAAAAGACATGTAATAAATATTAAGCCTAATAAATGCACCAAGCTCATATAGTGCAGCAGAGAAGGTGAAGATTTTAGAGTGATGCCCAAGTCTGGCTCTCCCAGAACACAATCCCTGTCTTACAGAGGGGTTTTGAACACCAGGTAGCCACAGATTCCCAAAAGAAGCCACTGTGAAAGAGCATTCCCGTGAAAACTGACCTCAGGTTTTGGTAGCTGGGCCACAAAGCTGGAAAGGAATAATTGAATCATGGAATAGTTTGGGTTGGAAGGATCTTTAAAGGTCACCTTGTCCAACCTCCAACACCAGGAGAAGCACCAGGAATGAAGTGTCCAACTGATAACGAGGATAACATCCTAATTTTAACAGCTAATTTGGGCATCTCTGGAAGACTCTGGTTTCCAAAGCATGTCCATGTTCTTGTCAACTATGCAGGAGTGAACGGAGACCATTCCTAAAAGGTGAGCCCTGAGCCAGTCACACTGGTCTCTTGGTTTTGGAGGACCATGGGAATGCTGCCCAAGACATTGACTTGTTGCAAAAATATGAACTCAAAGCCTTCTCCATATGGGAAAGTGATCCCCAAATATTCAGTCTCACATTAAGCACTTCTATGATGGCGTGGACAATATGGAACAGGGTTTGGCACAAGCTTGGCTTTTTCACCCAGCTCCCAAGAGCAGCAGATGTTGGAGTGTACTCCTCACAGCCCCAACACTCATGAACATCCCTCACTGCCATCATGTACTCGATTTTTGGTGGTGGCAGGAGCTCTGCACCTCCTGTTGCCCAGGGAATCATACTGGATAACTTCCCATCTTCAAAACTGCAACTTAAACACCACCCACCCCCCGACCTGAAAACCACAGAAGAGTTAAGAAAGAGAGGAGAGAGAATATAGAAAAGTCTCTTTAAAAAAAAAAGTAATTTCTCTCTCATGATCCTGTTAATGCAGCTTCATTGTTCAGCTCCAGAAAGACTACCTGCTGTCTCTTCACATAAAGAGCTGGTGACAGGAGAAGCTTTATTACTCTAATGATCTGCAAAAATGCTCCTGCACATGCACTTGACTCCTCAATTTGCTTTATGCCAGTTGTCCATGAACATGATCATTTCCTTCATCTATAAGATTGTTTAAAGTGCTCTTATCTCTGCCACTCCAATCGGTTCTAAAAATCTATTTCAGTAACACTGTGAAAGAGCCCAGAGAAGCTGTGGCTGCCCCATCCCTCAAAGTGCTCCAGGCCAGGATGGACAGGACTTGGAGCAACCTGGGATAGTGGAGTGTGTCCCTGCCCACAGAACAAGATGGGCTTTAAGATCCCTTCCATCCCAAAGCATCCTGTGATTTATGACCACCTCTAGCAAAGGCTGGAGGGCAGCAAGATGATGACACGATTTCAAGTGGAAACACAGTCACTGGGAGCTGACTTGTGGCACAGAAACCCCCAAAGCTTGAGGCAAGTGATGGAGTGCACAGAGCCTTCCAAGTGTGTAATAGCTGTGATTAAAGATGTCAGCACTGCCACATCATGAGCACTGAGAGCAGGCAGCCAAGAGACAGCGAGAAACATGCACTGGGCACAGGCTGTAATTCAGAATATCCACTTAGTAACAAAATGTGCAGGAAAAAAACTCCATAAGAACCCCCAAAAACAACCAACCAACCAACAGCAGAGCAGGGAGGGAGTGAGAGGGAATAGAAAGACAAAAATACTCAAGATATGAGATGGAAGACAAAGAGAACCATATCTAGATGCTGCTCTGCCAGACTGGCTGTTAAAGAATTTTAGAGGATTTTCCCACGTCAGTCTGCCAGGGACACCTTTTACCAGCCCAGGTTGCTCCAAGTCCATCCTTGGTGGTGGCAGTTCCCCCAAGACAACAAAGAGCAGCAATTCAGAGACAGCAGTAACTTTTTGTAGAGATCTTATTAAAAAAAATATATATAAAAATCACAGCAAAGAGAATGAAACCTGAATTACTGTCCTCTACCCTGCTTATCCTGGGAATACTTTACAATACCTACAGACAGATCCCAGAGTCCTGCAGTTTCTCATCAGATCCTGACAAGTAAATATACAGTTACTCTGATGCTTTTTGCCACAAATGCAGAAAGGGCACAAGGACAAGGCAAATTTTTATTACAGTCTTTATACAATAAGTCAAATTCCTCTGTGTGTCAGCAGCTCTGTGCCTTCCCCCCTCCCAAGATGTATATTCGTGTCTCCACGAAGGCATCTTTAAACATCACTATCCCAGATTTTCTGTGAGGCATGTTGAAGCTCCTTGCTGGAATTCCCTGCTCTCCATCCCCACTGTTGTGGTGTTTTATGGGGCAGTTGCTTTGAAATACAGCAGCACAGAACCACAAGTTCAGCAAGCACAGCAGGATACCAAGGCTTAGAAAGAACCAAAAAATAAATTCTCAACAAGAAAGCTCCTCAGAGGAATGCAATTGATTTTCCAAGTCTTTCAGACCAAGTATTTTAATTAATATTTATCCTACCTACTTAAATGCCATAATCTGTGCCGTGTTAAAACCACAGTACTCAACAATTGGCCCTATTAATTCTGCCCACCATGGCATCTCCCTGTTCCAGATGCAAAGGGAAGCACACAGCAGAGAACAGAGGCATTCTTGCAGCCTTCCACGTGTGCTGGAAAAGCAACAACAGCTGCAAAATAACGTGCTCAAGGAGATAAACATTCCAGTATGGGAAAGCTTCCCACGTACAACAGCACTTCTTGCAGCATCAATTTTGTCTTCCCCTCATTTGCAAGAAGTGCCTGTTGTCAGCTTAACTCAACAGCTATTTCCAAGTAGCAAACAGCTAATGGGCCACTGGGAACAAAGCTCTTAAATTCAGCTCCCGCTGCTCCAGAGCTGAGCTGAACATGTAGAACCCCTGGAAATAAGGGGCTGGTGGGATGGGTCACACCAGGCATCACAGCCATGGTCTGCTGGCCACAAAGGCAGAAAATTGTCATGTTGTCACAGGAGATGCTTCAGTGGAAAACCAGCTCATTTGGGAGAGCCATGTCCACCACTGGTTTCTGCCTGGCACAGACCTGGGGAGAACAAAGGGTTAAACTCCCCCAGCACGGCAAAACTTCCACTATTGCCTCTATTTTTACAGCAAACCCATCTTCAGGAAGGCCCAGACCACCTCAAGTTCAGTTACCCAGAGGTGGTCAGCACCTGGGGGGAAAGGAAAAAATACACTCCAAACACCTTCAAGCTTCAAACCCTGGAGTATTAGAAGTAGAATATTCCTGAGGTGTATCAGGGGGCCCTATTAAGATCATTATTTGCTGTCAGAAAGTCTTCAGGCAACATGCAGCCTGTTCTAAATATAGCCCCATTTAAAGTTTTTTTTACGTGGAAAAAAGTAAAAAAAAAGTAATTTAGAATGAAGAGTGACACGAAGACAGAGGCACAGTGGCATAGACTCCAGCAAGGTGATTTTTAAAGGCAAACCTGTGGACCTGCACACACACATTCCCTGTGGAGATTTTCAATGGAGAGCTGCAACACCATCAGCAATTCCTCCTCCCTGTTCTGGGAGCTACCTGTTAAATCCCTCCCCAGGAGGGAACCTGCCTTCCTTAGGGGTTCTACATCTTGGCCAAAACTAGTTTGCCCTGCCAAGAGCTCTGCACCACAGCAGTCCCAAAGGACTGGGTGCTTACCTGTTGCAGGTGGAGTCAGCAGGAGTAAGTCTCCTGGGCTGCCCTTGTAAGCAGATGTTATGGGGAAAGAACAGGAGAATGAATGCTGGCAGGGAAATTAGGAAAGGTATCAGCAAACATGGCCTGAAAGCCTCAGGCCCTGCTCTGGGAGGCACAACACACAACAGCCCTTTCCACCCACAGCAAACACCTTTCTGTCCTTGGGAGAGGCAAGAGCTGCAAGTTTGGGTCCCCAGGGCCTTGCTCCTCATTTTTGGGATGGATCCAGCCTCAGAGCAGCAAAAATCAGTTGGCTCACACTGCTGGAGAGCACTGAGCCAGCCTTGAGAGACCAGTGTCACACTTCAGACACAGGGAACAGGGACACTCCTGATTTCCTTCTGACCTACAGGACCCCCATCCCTCCAGGCTGGAAGTGACTGTTCAGGGTGAAATCCGGCCTCTGGATTTCGGGCCTTGGGGAAGCAGCTCACCCTTCTCATTCCAAGGGGCTGCTGTGAGTGGGTGGAGAACCCCCACAGTCCACTGAGCACCAGCAGCTGGAGGTGGCAGAGCCCCGGACAAGAAGGCTGAAATCCTTTTCACACCTTCACTTTTACATTTACTCCAGGGAATATTGTCATTTGCGCACATAATCCCCTTGGGAATTCTGGAGCCTTGGCTTGCCCATAAATCCCTGGGGCTGGTTATAAAACAAAGTGCTTTTGATCAAGGGGCCAATGCCAGCGTGTAGAGGTGTTTGTCCCTCTTGGCTCTCCTGGCAGGAGGGAATACAAACATGGCATTCTCTTTGCCTTCTCTCCATGCCCTTGGTGGTGTTGTAGCCTTTTTCCTCACTTGTTAAACCTCTGCTTTGGGGTGCTGAGAATTCCTACAATACCAATCCCTGCTGACAGGAAGGTGTCACCTGACCATTAACCTCTTGGAGCATCCCATGTGAGAGCGAGCCTGGAGGGAATCTCTCAACTCCCATGGAATGGTGTTACAAATATAACTGCCCTGTTCCCAGACAAGCCCAAAGGACAGAGAGAAGGGTTTGCTCAGAGTACACACTTCCACAGACAGCATGGGGATGAACATCCTTTAGAGAGCCTTTGTAAGCCAATTATACCAAATCAAACACAAAGCTACTCTGATTCCAAAGGAGTGACTCTAATCATGTTTAGTTTCTTGAATTAATCCAGATTAATTTCTACTGCATACATAAGAAACAGCATTCCTACGTCACTATACTGCCCAGCTAGTAAAGAGATCTTTATTACCATATCATTCTTTTCCTGCATCCACATCACAGTTTAAGCCCTTCTTGCCCGTTGGGAACTTGCAGACAGGCTGGAAGGTGACTCCAACCCTTTCCATACCAAACCTCCACCCAATTCAACAGCAGACCAAGCCACTTGGCAGCAGAAGAGACCTGCAGCAGGATGAGTGATGCTCTGTAGGGATGCAGGGATTAAAAAAAAAAAAAAAATCAGCTCCTGATTCTTCTGAGAGAAACAAACAATTCTAATTTGGAAGCTGATTTTTAATACAGTTGGTTTTTTCTCCTCCTGCTATTCAGAAGCCTGTTTGGAGCATAAATGGGAGCTTTGGAGCAGCACTGAATCTCAATCAGCCTCACACGTGCTCAGGCAGCTGCTCCCTGCCAGGCTGGAGCTGCTCTGGGGAGCTGCTCAGGAACCTGTACGTGCTCTTTGCTACAAAAGATAGCTGAAGCAGCCTTAAATGCCTCTCTTTCTTTTGGAAACAACCAACTACACCAGTCAAAGAGTATCCCCTCTATTGCAATCAAGCTCCCTAAAGGGGAATAAAGCCACTGGATGAAAAGGACAGGCACTGAATCCCTGGCAGAGAAAATCCAGGCAGATGTGTCAGAGATAAGAACAAAGTAATGCAGGAGTTAGCCTTGTTTCCTCCCCTCCAGGAGAGTCATAACCAACGGGATACCTGTGCCGGGGAAGTGTAACACCCATGTCCTGTCCCCAAATCCAAGGAACAGCACCTCCCAGGTGAAGGTCTGTGTGAAGGGAGGAACATGCAGGTAGTGAAGCCTCTGGTCTGGCTCTGCAGCAAAATAAAGCTCCCAGGAGAGTAATCACTGCTTCCAAGCAGATGATGAAACCTATTTCCTCCTAACGAGCTGCTGCATTCCCAGGAGCTGTCACACTTTTCCCTGCATTAGCTGCACGCACTGAAAATCAGCTCCCAGAGGGAACTGAGGTCTTTCTAGAGTAAAGGCATTGGCAGAGGAGCTTGGACAGGTCACCACACCTGCAAGGATCACCTTGCCTCCATCCCATCCCCTGCAAGCTCAGCCTTCCCCCTCCTGGTGTCAGAATTCCAGAACGGTTTGGGTTGGGAGGGACTTTAAAGCTCATCTCATTCCACCTCCTGTCATGGACAGGGACACCTTTCACCATCCCAGGTTGCTCCAAGCCCCATCCAGTCTGGCCTTGGACACTTCCAGGGATCCAAGGGCAGCCACAGCTTCTCTGGGCAGCCTGTGCCAGGGCCTCCCCACCCTCACAGCCAATAATGTCTTCCCAATATCCCATCTAACCCTGCCTTCTGGCAATGGGAAGCCATTCCCTCTTGCTCTCTCACTCCATCCCTTGTCTAAAGTCACTCTCCAGCACTCTTGGAGCCCCTTTAGACACTGGAAAGGGCTCCAAGTTGTCCCCAGAGCCTTCCCTTCTCCAGGCTGAACACTCCCAGCTCTCCCAGGACAATGACTTGTACTTCAGCTGTGACAGCAAAAATTCAGGGAGCAGTGACAGATTCCCAAAGGCTTTGTTTTGGGCTGTAGCTCACTCAGAGGGTCCTGTCCCCAGTGTGGCTGCAGAGGTGTGAGACAGGCTGCTCAGGGCACCAGCCATCTCACAGGAAGGACTTGGGGCTCCCAGGTTTCTCCCAGAGATGCTAAGTTTGCTTCCAGAGCAGAAGCAGCCCTTGAGGACACAAAAAGCAGTTTAAGGTGCAGGTGATGTTCAATCACATTTGATTTCAAGCAAAATACTCCTCCCCAACCAGCCAGACTGAGACAAGAGACCAGGTGATCCAAGAAATCATTCAGTAAACTCTTCATGCTGAACACAAGTGTCAAAGGTTTGAGAAGCTCAAGTTCAAAGCCCCCTGCAAGTCATTTGTGACTGGAGTGTAAATGACACTAAGCCTCATTTCTGAGCCAAATCCCAGAGCTGGTGCTGGTGACATTCAATCCATCCATAGAGCCAAAGTCTAATACCACATTTTAAACCACACAAAACATGAGAGGAACTGAGTATTTTCTAATACTTGTACACAATAAAATTTATGAAACAGATAAGAAAAGCCATCCATCTTCATTTATAAGTCATGGCTTTTGCCTTTGTTAAATTTAATTGCTTCCCCTGTGGCTTCAAATCAAGGGCAGATTCCATTAAAAGTAATTACTTTGCCGCGCAGCTGCCGTAGGAAAGTTGCTTGATAAAGGTTAATCTACTAAGTGATGGCAGCTCCTAAATGAGGGTGATGATTTTCATTAATAACTTCCCCATAAAGATGATGCTGGAATTTACACCTGCACCGACATGATAACCACAGCGACAGCTCTGGAGCGCCCTGTGTCCCCAGGTCACCAACCAGGACACAAGTCACTGTCACCACGGGGTCCTGCTGCACATGCCAAGCTGAGGACAGCATGGAGCAGGCATTGGCAGCTTGCTCCATGTGTTATCCATGTGCTTTCCACTTAGGGATGAGCAGATTTGCCCGTAGGCTCCATCCCTGAAGTGTCCAAGGCCAGGTTGGACAGGGCTTGGAGCAACCTGGGATAGTGGAAGGTGTCCCTGCCCATGGAAGAGAGGTGGGTCCTTCGGCTCCCTGCCAAACCAAACCAGTCTGTGATTCCATGAGATTCCTGGCTCCTGGGCCAGTGTAGAAGCAGCATCTCCCACATATGTTCATTTCAAGGCATTTGCTATTTGGTTTTTTTTTTCCATGGGAGTAGGACATGTTCCAGCTGAAAGGAAAGCAGTGGAAGCAGGCTCCTAATAATCAGAGACAAAATTCAGGAGGAAGGCTCCAAATAAACATCTCATTTCTCTCTTTTCTTCCTCCCACTTCATCTCTTCTCCCAACAGAGCAGCAGCCCAGAAATACAGCCAATCCCAAAGGTGCAGCACTCTGGGCAGAGGGCCACTTCTGTCACACAAACAAACAATGGGAGAAAGGGCAAAAGATCAAAAAAAGCCACTTTTTTTCCCCCAATGCCAATTTTCAGTTGTTTGACAGTTCTGCCGGGGGATTTCACTTCTCCCACTCGTGACCCAAGTGCTCAGTTATGCAGCAAAAGCACTGCCACTCCAGACTAACTAAAGCTGGACTCAGCAATCCTTGGGGGTCCCTTCCAACTCAAGATATTCCATGAATTCTGTGGTTTTAGGCACCAGCATTCACCCCAGGACACAGCTGTCCAGTGCCCACCATGGCACATTTACAATAAATCAAGAATCTTCACGTTTTTAACCATCAGAACTTGGGTTTATAAGCAGGCTGTAGACATTTCATAGAAAGCCATACCAGCTCTTTCAACCGCAGAGAAGTTTCACAGCTTAAATCACAAAAATCAGGAGCGTGAGCAAAAAGGTTAAGAATTAGAAACTTAACATCAGCTATTTTTAACATAATGCTGAGAGTAACACCCTGCAAGCAACACACACACATGGTCTATGAATAAAGTAAAAATACAGCTTTCTGCACATGCCTGCCCCTCCACGAAGGGAGCTGCCATCTGCACGTTGAAAGGATTATTTTCCATGTGGGAGGCCGGAGAAAGGAAAAAAAAAATCCCAGAAGCCTGCTAGCAAATGCAGTCAAAAGGGCAGGTTGTCTCCTGTTTCAGCAAGCAGAGGTGGTCCACATGGAATGGCTCTGGCAGAGGGAATTGCTGGCTTTTCAGCCTCATACCATTAATTGCCCTTCAGGAAATTAATTAGGGAATTAGGTAGGGATTAGGTACCTTCAGGGAGAGGGGTTGGGGCTTCAGAGAGAATTCTGGCTGCAACCCCTTCTTTCCACACAGGGGTGACTGCTGCATCCCCAATTGCTTCAGTGTTAACTCCAAACTACCACCAGGAGCACCTCTATTCCTGGCCCAGCTCCTCCAGCATGACAAAGCCCTTCCAGAGCAGCTGCTCCCTCACCTGCTGCACATCCCACACTTCCAAGGTCCACCACTCACACCCTAGACTTCATGAAGCCACTTATGCCCATCAGTGTCTCCTTTACCCCTGCCTTCCCTGCAGAAGCAAAGCCCTGCCTTGCCTTGTGTCCACGACAAGGGATCACCCAGGATTTGGACACTGGGGGTTTCAATTCCCCCTCCAGAGCAATAAAAATCTCAGGTCAGATGCAAACAACACCTACCTATAAATCAAATTTTACTGGAAAGCCATGGGAAGCTCAAATATTCCTGAGACTAGAAAGAGAAAGGAGTTATTTATTCTTGCAGTTACACTAAGCAAGAGCTGAAAAGGTGTTACATTGCTGCCAGCTTAGCTACGCATTCAAAAATAAATGTGTTTTCTTGATGGTGGTGAGAGTGCAAATCTCCAGGGAAAGCAAAATCAGAATGGAAAGCTGGCAAGAGGGAAAGATATTTATTCAGACTATGGCTGTCAGAAGGGTCTGTTCTCATTAAGGGCTCTACTATCGTCCACTGGCCACCCAGAAAAGGTGAGGAGCCTCATCTGCAACCAGCAGGGCAGTTGAAAAGCACAGATATCCTCACTGTGAGGCAGCCAGGCAGGGACAGAGCCCTTCTGGCATGTGTGGGGTGCCCAGGGATGAGCCTCCATCACCACTCCTGACTCAGCAAGGCAGAGCAGCCAAGGGCAAGGGCTGT
Organism: Calyptomena viridis; assembly: GCA_013390005.1. Taxonomy (NCBI): domain Eukaryota; kingdom Metazoa; phylum Chordata; class Aves; order Passeriformes; family Eurylaimidae; genus Calyptomena; species Calyptomena viridis. Next base: position 182,838 of record WEIV01000138.1, read on the forward strand.
GTCAGGCTCCTGATGAGCAGTTTGCTTGTAATTATGTGAGGGAACAAGCAGCAATTCCACCAGAGTCCCATCGGGTTTAATCAAGCCTTCAGCAGATAAATGGAACAGCCACAACCTTCCTGCCACAGTGCCACTGGTGTCACATGGCTGCTCCAGGAGACAGCTGATCCCTCAGGGACACAAAGAGGATGTTTGGAGTGGGAAAGGACCAGGCCTCATGGCACTGGCCAGCAAGTGCAGCAGTCCCTGGTGTGGAGACCAAGGTTAACACCAGGCAGGAGGGTCAAGATGGATTTTAGGCTGGGTTAAATCGCAGTCCTTAAAAGAGCAAAGAGATGTTTGAAGCCCATGTTTTAATGTGACCAGAGCCCCTCTGTTCTGGAAACAAGCTGGGAGAGCAGGAGGTGTCAACCTGGAGAAGAGGAGGATACAGGAAGACCTTAAAGCCCCTTGCAGTGCCTAAAGGCGCTCCAAGAAACCTGGAAAGGGACTTTGGACAAGGGGGAATGGCTTCCCACTGCCAGAGGGCAGAATTACATGGAATATTGGGAAGGGCTTCTTGGAGTGAGGGTGGGAAGGCCCTGGCACAGGTTGCCCAGAGAAGCTGTGGCTGCCTCATCCCTGGAAGTCTCCAAGGCCAGGTTGAACGACACTTCCTAGACTGGTGGAAGGTGTCCCTGCCCATGGCAGAGGATGGAACTGGATGAGCTTAAAGGTCCCTTCCAAGCCCAATAATTCTGTGCTCGTGTGAGCTGGAATAGCTCTGGAAATAGGATACCTGCTCTGAGATGATGCCAGCCCAGCTGTACAGCTCCAAGTGGATTTTACTGGCATGTGACAAATGAAAGCAAAAAAAAAACCTGCCAGAAACATCCCTAGGAGTGCAATTTTTGGGTAGCAACGTGTAAAGTTACAATGCAAGTCATGCTGTGGAGTGCTGCCAACCAAGGCACCCTGGTTTGCTTCTCACAGTAATGAACGTACCAAGGAGCTGCTGTGTTTTGCATCTTGCCCCAGCTCTAGGGTCCAGGAGTTCACCCCCCTCACCCTGGCACATCCCAAACACCATTTACCAGGAAGATGCCTTAAAATATTCCAGACATGCTCTCAAATTCCAGCTCTCTTCACCTCTAACAGTGGAAGATTTACAGGATCTATTCCTAGTGCCTCCAATCTGAGGAGATGTTACATTTTCAAAGGAATCTGAGGTTAAGAACTTTTACATAAAACAAGAAAACAGAAAGTGAATGTTTTGATTCTTATTTTTATGGCCCTGTTTATCTTTAAAGCTCTTTGAAGGGCCATTAAGGAAGAGCAGTCACAGGTATAGGAGTGGAATAGGATTTCTTTACCATGGGCAGGGACACCTTCCACTAGACCAGGTTGCTCCAAGCTCCATCCAACCTGGCCACCTGGCCTTGAGATCACATTCCTAATGAAGAGGCTAGAGCTCACCAAGATGAGGCTTTAGTAATGTCTGTCACAGAAAAAAAAAGCCACACAAACCTCACAACCAGCCTTCACGCCTTCATTTAAAATCCGAATATTAGATGCCACAGAGCTCCCTCTTCATCATTCTCCATATGAATCAGAATGAGCACATCCAACCTCAGTCACCTGCAGGGTGGGATGCTCATGCACAGGAAGCCAAGATCCATAGCTAAAACCCAAAGGCAGAACCTCTAATTCATCACAGTTTTAATTGGTTTCAGCCCCAAAAGAAATACTCCAGGAGACATGAACTGAACCTGGCAGCCACGCAGGGATGGGAAAGAGGCACACAGTGATTCCAGGGAGAGATCTTTAAACCACCAGACTAAGCCTTGGACACTCAAATGGTTTCTGTGCAAAAGCAGTAATGAAATTTTATGGCTCCTTCAGAGCCATGACAGGACTGGTTGAATTTGAGCAACCTTCAGTGAAAAACATGCATAAGAAAAACCCCTTTTTTTAAGGAAAAAGCTTTATACTTTACAAATGAGGTAGGAAGGAGAAGTTAAAGAGAAACCAAAAAAAAAAATACCCTTTTTTTCCCCCCTTTTTCAAAATCAAAGGGATTTTACCTCCCTTGAGGCACCAGAAAGTAAAGATAATCATGAAAAAGCTGAATGAAGCAAAAGTTTCATGGAGGCTCACGTGTGGATTTGACCCAGATACAGGGAACATTCTTGTGATTAATTCCTAGGTTATAATTTTATACTACAGTGCTCCAACTCCAGCTCTAAAACAAATTGGACAGAGTGTCTTATTACTCCCTCATATCCCTTGATAGATCACTAAATATCTGCATATTTTAATTATTTGAAACAGACCACGAGTCATTATTTCCCTTTTGGATTCTGGTACCAAGTCGAATTTTCTTTCAATGCCCTGCACACTGCACAAAGGCAGTGGGATACTACAGGAATATTAAACCCTTTGCCAACATCCCAAAATCTGTGGGAGGTACCAGGTGCTCATATACACACACACACTGCATCCTCCACCTGAAATATTGGCCACCCCATTTCTGTGCTCCCTCAGATGCTCCTGGAACGCTGCATCCATGACAAGGCACATCCTGAGGGTCCCTGACCCATCTCAGCTCCCTGGGAAATGGAATTTACAGCATTTAAGTGACATCAGCTGACCTGTGCACCCACCCAGGACATGCCCCAGCACCTGAGTTCAGTGGCATCTCCACAATTAGGTCAAAATCCTGGTTCCCTTATCCACAAAGCCGACAGCAGGTCAAACATTTGCAGTAGGCACAGTGGGGGAAAAAAGTGGTTTTCATTCGCCAAATTAAGCCTCCTTATACATATATTAATTTCCTACAGGACACAGTCTCCAAGATCCAAGAGCAGGGACAACACTCCAGCCTCCCTGAGAGGCCCTGGGGTGATACACTCTCACCACACTTCAGGTGTTCACTCAGTTAGAGGAAAAATTATAAATCCCACTATCTCAGCCAGGGCAGAGATGGGTTGAAGATTTAAACCCCTGCTCTGGTTTAGCAGGTGTGAGCATCTAATCCCACAGTGATTCCAAACCTACTTGAGCTGGCTGCTGAGGTTTCCTTCATTGTCACCAAATAAACTTCCTGCTCTTTGCTGTTCCCTGCACTGCCTGGTTTTCCCTCTTTAGGTCAAAATCCTGGTATTTCTGTGGCTGTCTCCCCCAAAGCCCTTATGGTGACAGACCCCCAGAATTCCTCTCCCCCTTTCTGTGGTGAAGACTTCAAAATTACTCTCCCCCTTTCCAAGAGGGGCTCAAAGCCTTTCTAATCCTCCAAACCCATCACTTGCACTGTTGCCTGCCCAGGAGGTGTCCCCAGACAAGCCACAGAAAAGGTCTTTAGATATTTGCTCCAGGAGAGAGGAGAACAGTGAGGTAGAGTCATGGATATCAAAAAACAGCTCACAGAGGCATCTCCATCCATTTCATGCTTTTGGTATTCACTCCATACAAACCCATCCTACCCTACAGGCAGCACTTTACATTAGAATAGAGGAGAAAGTTTTTCTTCTTACTACTTTGTGCCCAGAAGGCCAAAATCAACACATCCCTGCAAACAGACTGGGACAGGTACTAAACAGCTGAAGAATGTACTTTCTCCCCTAGGCTACATATGTCTAAATGACATTTCATTCCACTAAAGGCAGATGCATTTGTATTTGGAAAAAACAAGCGTGGAATGGGAGCTTATTTTGAACAGAATCAGCATCGTGGTAGCCAAAGCTCATTAATTATGAATTTTATCAACTGCTCAACGAGATTTGTTCTGCTAGCACTGGGTAATTGCCTGCAAAAAGCGATGCTTTCGAATGGAAAAACACCACACTGCAAAATAACCCACACCCTCCCTTTTCCGGGAGATACCCCGTTTGTTCCAGAACAACTGCAACGCTGGGAGAATCCCTGAGGTCCCTCCAGCAACTTATCATTGCAACAAGAAGCACTGAAGGGCATCACTTGGTGAGAAACACGGAGTGCTGGAAGGAGCTCTGGTTGCACAGACGTGCTGCAGGCACACAACACAGCCCAGCTCAGTGTCCCACGGAGGAATTCGACACTGAGCCTTCCCAAATTTTAAGCAGAACGGCTATTTTCTACTATTCAGCCAGACTGGGACACAAGGACTATAAGAAACAGCACCCTACACCCTCGGGCTACAGACAGTGAGTCAGTCCCTGCTCACACAGTGTTACACTCACTCAGAGACTCCCATTAAGTGCTGAACTAACACCAAACACCCTCCGACAGCTCTGCAGGGCACAGGCAGTATTAACATCACAATTATTTATAGGTACCGATTTAATCAGCAGCAAAGCCTCTCCACTTAATTTCACTTCACATGTACGGCGCACAAACACCCACCTTGGCAGAAGAGGCTCATCCTCAGCAGGGCAGCACCTTCCTGAACGTGCAGCTACAGCACATCCCCTGAGGAATTGGGGCTGGACGAGCTGCCATCCAGCACCCACAAACCCTGCACTACACTTATTTCACTAATAACTCGTTCCTTACACACAAACCACTAACAGTAGCTTCCAGAGGGACCACTCCTCACCTTCTCCCATCAGTGCCAACAGCTCTCCCCTGTCTTTGCCCCTCCTTAAATAGCATTTCTGCAGAGCTGCCCCACCTGTGGCTGATGGGCCCAGCTGTGCCCTGTGGATAATCCATTGGGAACACCTGGGACCAGCTCTGGAGCCCCCTTTTTTGCTTTTTTGCCTGACAAGTAAATTAATTTCCAGAGTTAGATTAAAGATACCTGTTCCTATTTTCTGCACCATCACCAATCTCACTGATTTAGAAAATCTGAACTCTCGCATAATTTTGTGAGGTTTTTACATTTATAAACAAGTAAACAGCTGCAATATTTTTGTCATGTGCAGGCTTAGCACATTTCATGTCGTAAGTTTCCTTAGCCTTCCCTCCTGTGGTTCATGACATCATTGATGTTCATCAAACGAATAGGCCTTCATGTCTCCAAGATGGTATATCCTGTATCTCATGACTGAAATGATAAAAACTGGAAAGTAACAAAACACAGTTGTAGTGTTTATAAAACCTCACATAGTCAAATATTTGTGTTAAAACAAAAAACAACCTTCTATGGTTTATTTTCTGCCTTCTCAGGCACAGGTCTCTTCACTACATAGATATAGTTTTATTTCCGAAGATATAATTTTCTTATAAATCTGTACAGAAATAGCCAAGTAAGGTAACATTCAGAAAAAACTGCTCTAAATCAGTGGGATAAATTCTATTCTTGTTTAGTTTGATACTAATTCAGCAATTTACAGCACTGTTGCAAAGGTCAGAACGTGCCTGAGAATTTGAATTTTTTGCCACTCTAAGAATTAATATAGGCTAACATATTGATAGAGTTGCTAGACTCATTACTCTAGTCATTAAAAACCTATATGGAAACCAAATTCCATTCAAAGCCTGCTACCAAAAAATGCATTTTCAAAAACTGGAGACATCCCTGCACCTGGTATCCATCACTTAGAACAAAAGAACCAATAAAGGATTTGTCTGTATTTCTTGGAATGGCCTTTAGGGTCCCTTCTAACCCAAACCATCCCAGGATTCTGTGTTTTTCCGTATTCAAAGAGCAGCTGTTGGGCTAAAACCCACTACTTCCACCTCAGAAGGAATAAAGGGTATTAAATGTTCTCCCAGCAGTGCTACTGAATTAAAACGAGCTTGGGGAACAGAGATGTGGGAATTCAGCAGGAGCTGGCTGAGGTCTCCACAGCCCACTCGGTGTGAGGAGCAGGGAAGCTCTGAGTGCCCAGACGGGCACTGACCTTCACAGTTCCACTTGTGTCAGCTCTGAAAACACACTGTGAGACCCGACCTGTCCCCTTTGTCACTCCGATGAAAGCATTAACTCAGCTGATTATACGAGAGGCCCCAGCCAGGTATGTTAATGACTCTGTAAGGAGTTGCTGCTAATCAGCTGTCAGCGAGCAGTGGTATTTCTAGGATCCTTTCCAGATGCAAAGCTGTTGGAGGATATTGTCCTCGATGATCTGCATTACATTTCCTCCTAATCAACTTCCCAGTGATGTTTTGATTGGGATGAAAGGAGATACTCGATTATTACTCGAGTGCAAAGAGACCTATTTCCCTTGTTAACCCCTTCAGATAAAAGGCATTTCATGGCAGGAGATTCCTGCTCCAGCATGGGGAGAAGGGCAGAGGGGAATGAAATCTGAGCAGCAGTTGGGTGTCACTGTGGAACAGAGCTGTGGCAGTGAGAGCACAAGCCATAAAATGTGCTAAAATGAGATAGATTCACAAAATACCACCAAGATGCAGCTCCTTGAAGGAAGCGACTGCACAAGGGGCAGCCATCTGTGCCTGGTCCCAACACCCAGCCTGCCAGAGACTGGGATTAACACTGGCCAGACTGATCTGCTCCTGTCTGCTGTCAGCAGCACTGTCTGTTCCAGAGCCTGCCCATGGCACTAACAGATGTCCTGAGCAGCTCAAAGCTTGCACCGAGCTCAGAGTTTGCATTTCAATTCCTCTGGTGCAAGCTCTGTTACTGGAAGACACGGAAAAGGTGCAACTAAAAATAAAAATGGGGAAAAAATACAAATCCCCTTCCCAGGGTTTCGATAAATAGGCTGAAAATGCCCATTTGGCACCTTGTTGACACTGGAGGGAAACTCAGCAGAGGTGCCAGCAGGTGGGAGGCAGCACAGAAACACAGGTAGGGCCAGAGCTGAGCTGTCAACTCGAAGAAGGATCTGCCATGTGTTGGACTCTCCCTCCCTGACAACTCCCAGCTGCTATTTTGGGAAGAGTACAAAGGTTTTACCTCTTATTTTCCATCTAGAATGTCTTGCAGTTATCCTATAAGGTGCCGTTGGCATTACTCCTAAAATATAGGAAAGACGCTGAAAATTCTCCCAGGATCTATTTTTCTAATTGCAGAGCTTTCAATTAGTGCTTCTCAATTTGTTGCCACAGCCCCAAGCCCAGCCAGGTTAGATGATTCAAGGCAGAGATGGACAGAATTAAAATTCAGCTCTGCTCTCCCCTTGCACTTTCCCAGTGAGAATTTCACAACCCTCCAAATAAATAAAACAGAACGAAGAGAAAAAAACAAATCCATCACAAAACAGACAGTTGAGGAGGAAATAAATAGTCCAGAAATACAGCAATAGCTTATGCATATTTGAAATAGCCGACAGCTCCAGGGTGTAAGAGGTGTGAGTAAGGCCTTCAGGGAGCAATCTCAGTTGTGGTAGCTTGGAGAAACAATCATTGGAGCAGTGTGACAACAACCCTTCCCAGGAAAAGCCTCTCCAAAGCCCCTGAGAGCTGTCAGCTTTGAAAGAAAGCATCAGAAAAGCTAGGGGCAAGTGAGAACTGATGGAAAAGCTGAGACTTCTTGGCAAGTGCTTTGTTATCAGGCAAAATAATTGTCTTACAACACAATGGTTACTGATTGTTGTTAATTAATAAGTAGTAATAGGTCTAATTGGAGTACCAGGTCAGAGCATTAAATGATGATTTGGCAAGTGGAAAAGCGCCTACATGTGTAACAGAGGGGGTCACTCTCCAGGTACATAGGGGGATGGCCAGGTTAGTCTCATCCCAACCAAGCTGTGGAATCATATCATGGAATTCCACACTGGTTCAGGTTGGAATGACCTTGAAGCTCACCTCATTCCCCTCCTGCCACAGGCAGGGACAGCTTCCACTACCCCAAGTTGCCCCAAGCCCTGTCCAACCAGGCCTTGAGGTCCTCATGACAGAATCATTTTGGTTCTACAGAATCTGAAAGGATACCAAGAGTGCCAGGAATGCTGAGTTTTGTGACCTACTGGAAAACCAGCACAGGGCACGTAACCCAAAACAGAGAGTTTACACGTGACACAAAGTGGTTTGCCTTCAAAAAACTGAAGTGGGATTGGGCCTGGAAGTGTAACAGGAGATTTGACAGTCACTCATCAACAGCATTCCCAGATAAGAGTAATGACAGGTCCTACAGCTTGTAGAGCCTGGCTTGACTCATTCCTCACAGACACGAGCCAGGAATGTCACCAAAGGCTGCTGTTGGGTTTGCCCACGGGAATTAACAGCAGCATTCCCTGTCCATAGCAGGCTGTTGGAAAGAGATGATTTTTAATGTCCCTTCCAACTCAAACCAATCTATGAGCTGATCTCTACCACCACAACAGCATCACAGAGTTGTGTTCAAAAGTCATATCACTTCTCGGTTTATATCAAGGTTAGACTCCATGATCTTGGAGGTGTTTTCCCATCTAAATTATTCTGTGATATGCAGGGAACTGGGTTTGGTTTCACAGAGGTTAATTATAACTGGTGTGTAATTGGGTGGATTTCTGGAAACTAAGCTAATTAAAGGGTGAAACAGGAATTGCCAGAAAATTATGTATGCAAGGCCATGCTCTGCATGATCTCAACAGTTCATAAAAAGGCTCCTGGCAGGAGGACAGGGAGACCTGGCTAGGGGTAGTATCCCCTAATTCCCAGCTGGAATGCATGGAAGGACTGGTAGATGCAAATGATGCTTTGTCCCATTTCACAACCACTTGTACTGGTCTTGCCAGGATTTGACTGAAAGCAAAGAGCAATGACTCACATTTTATGGCTTTACCTGCTTCTTAAGGACACAACTGATTCATTCCACAAGACAAAAATTAACCTTGGGGCAAAAATAACCCTGAAGGTTGCTGAAGACAGACAACCCGACTACCTGACAGCCCTAGTAACATTTTTCCATCAACCCAGCTCTGTCCCAGCTCTTCACTGAAGTCATACCACTTATGGTTGGACTTGATGATGTTAAAGGTCTTTTCCAACCTGAATGATTCTATGATTCACAGCAGCATCCACCCAAAGGTTTGAGACATGAACACTATTTAAACAGTCTGTTAATGAAGAATTAACTGCTGCAGGAAACTTCTTTGAGGCCGACCAAGACCATCCATCGCTGCTCACATTTGGTGTGAAAAGGGATGGGAATAGGAAAAGCTGTGCCTGTGTGGCTGGAGAACAGCAACCGACACTCACTGCCATCTGCCACTCTCCTGGTGTGGCCTTTTTCCAAACTCAGGGCTTCCAGAGCATCTCCAAAGCCACATCCCACAGCCAGGGTGAGCTGTTCCTGCTGAAGGGCAGAGACCCCTCTCTGGCACAGCCACACTGCTCCTGTGAGCACAGCAATCCCTGTCTCATCCCACATGGCACACGAGAGCTAAACACTGGAAAATGTACCTCCCAGCAGCCCTGGCTGACGAAGTGGTAGGAGCTGCCAATGTTCCCACTGTGACACTTACAGCCTGTCATGGGTGGTTGTGGAAGGATGAGGGGCTGAGAGGTTCTTCTTCTTCACTTTTGACTCCAGCAATTGACAGAATTTCCGCTTCCATGAAGAGAACATTCAGCTTTTCACCCTGAGTGCAGAGGAAGTTAAAAACACACGTTTCAGCTCATTTACTTCTCCAGTTTCTGAGCCATGGGATAAATTTTAGTGTCTGCTTAAGCTGTTCTCAGGGTAAGGAAACAGGAACCCTGTCTGGCTGTGCAGGAGTGGCAGCACTGCAGCAGAGTTGTTCCTGCTATGGAAGGGGAACAAATGGGAAAAGGATGGGCCAAGGATGTGCAAAGTCTTGGACTTTGACCTTTCCACCCTTTCTTCATATCAAGGTTGGGATGAAAGCTGATTTAAGGAGCCACCAGCCTCTCCCTCTGCATCTTCCATGCACAGGTCTCGCTCTCTAACAGCTTTCTTGTTCAACAAGCTGCTCCTCTGTTTTGCCTGAATAATTTAAAATCAGGGAGCACAAACAGCAGCAAACACTCACGTGGAAGACAAGATACACACTTTGAACTTGTCTAATTCACCAAAGGCTTTGTGAGCACGCAAAAAGATTAGGGGGGAGATGTTAATGAAACTATCACCTCACTTCAACCTCCCTCTGCTTCCCACCCCTGCTCCCAGAGCTGCTTGGGATCCATGGCATTCTCACATGCCACATTAATTCCAGCATCTCATTAGCTCACTCGTTTCCGCTTTTCTAGTCAGATGCCAGTGATAGGGAGTGTTCACATTTACATTTGGCATGACTAAAGGGTATTCTTAGCTTGTTTTCATTCCCCATGTTCCCCCAGCTGCTGGTTTCACCTTCCCTTGTCTGGCTCTGCCCTCACTCTCTGAACTCCAGGAGCCTCCAGGGGCACTGCCAGCTCACAGCAGCTGTTACCATCCACCTAACACATTAGCAGGGAGCATTTTCCTACAGAAATCCTAAGAAATCTCCTTCATCACAACTGGTGCAAAGTGGAAGCGTCAATTTTCCACATGGCAAAAAAACCCCCCTCCAACTCAAAACTTGAAAAGTATCGAGTTTGATTTTGGTTCAGTCAGATATTTTGAGGTCAAGATGCAACTAAAGGGCCTCCAAAAATAGAAGGGCTGGTTTTAAAAGAGCTCTCAGAAAGATTTTACAAAGGTGGGGAAGATTGTCAGAGCCAATGGGCTCTGTCAAAGGTGGTTTTCTGCCTGGACACCTGCTGCTTCCTAGAAATAAGCCAGGAACTAGGAGAGTTTAAGGAATCTGCCTTACAGAAGAAAAGTACCTACAACATAGTCACAATGATAGACAGAATAAAAATGTCTAATGTGGATTTTAGAACAACCTAGGTGAGCCTGATACATCACCAGTGCAGTGGTAACAGGGACAAAGGAAAACAGAGCATTATACACACTTGTAAAGACCATGGCCAGGCACTCAAGGGTTTGGGGAAGAAATTCTCCTCTAAGATTTAGAAACTGACTTACAAAGGCCATTTCAGGTGAGAAAATCCATATAAACAGGAGCTCAGCATCCATTTCACCATCTCTGAGCAGGCAGAAAGCATCTAGAGGGCTGTGAGACAGCAGCACTCCTGCACCATCATTTGGAGTTCAGCTCCCTTTGGAGCCCAGCTAGGAGACTGTGGTTACTCTGCACATGGACAAATCTTTTGGAAAAAGAACTGCAGCCAGTGCTGACTGGTATAGACAAAAAATCTTCCAAACAAAAAGCTGGGTCAACATCCAACATATTGCAGGCTGGGTTCTTAAAACATTCTCCTGAGAAAACTAGATGGCAACAAAACCAGGACAAGGGCTGGAAGGTTCTTTATCCAGCTGAAGTACTGGGGGGTTCCAGGGATTTGAGGGGTTTACTGAACTTGTTTTGATGTGACATGGGGGCATTTCACAGAGATGATGAATTGGGCCCAGGTCCCCCTGTTCTGGAAGATCTCAGCTGCCTGGGCTGCAGAAGCAGCTGTTGCTGCTGGAGTAGCTGCCAGAGAAGACAAGTGGGAGAACCACAGATTCCAGACACACCAGCCTGGCTCGACGAGAAGCTGCTTATTTTTACCAGAGATTTCGTGCCCATCCCACAGGAAACTGAATCCTTGTGATCTACCCCAAAACCTGCTTCCTGTTGCTGGGTGAGCCAAGGAGGCTCAAACTTCTGTGGTGGCTTCGAGTGAAGTGCCAAAACCCTGAATGCAGTTATGCAAATGCTGAGATAACACAAACTCGAAGTGACAAGCCATTAAGAGGCCTTTAATTCTCAGTGTTGTAAAGGATTTATTAAACACTGTGCTGCAAGGCCAGGACAAACAGGGAAGTGGGAATTTTAAATATCTTGGTCATCTCGTTACACCCTCAAATAGGACAGTTATCACTGAACCCAAATGTTCCACAAGAGAAGGTCAGGGCACAGAGGAGCTGTTATGGGCTGATCACAACCATTCCCACTAATTAAGTTATTTTTCTCAAGACAAGTCTGTTTTGCTTGTGACAGTAACTGATGAATTATCTCCCTGTCTTTAACCTGATCCCGGAGACTTTCCACTTTGTTATCTCCCTCTGTTCTGCCAAGGAGGAGCAGTGAGAGAGCATCCAGGAGGATGTCTGGCAACTTCCCAAGGTCAGCTCACCCCATGTGGAGAGAAAGGGACCTCTGGAACAGAAAACTGCTTTCAGAGCAGACCTGCTTTGGCTTGGAGTTCAGTTTTTGTCTGTCCTATCCTGTCCCCACCCCTCTCATCTTATTTCTCATTAAGGTGAAAGTAATGACAGCTAAATTTTCAAGTCTGGAGACACTCCTCTGACATTTGCACAAAGCCTTCTCCCTGGGAACGTGCTGGCAGCAGAACTGGTTTGTTCATTGCCACGTTCAGGGGAACAGTCAGCACTGCCTTTCACTTACCCTGAGAGCAGAGAAGGTGCTGCACCAGAGATACTTTGCACTTGGAAAAGCTTTTCTCCTGGATAAAAAAATTATATGGTTATTGTGAGAGCAAGCAGCTGACGAAACCACCCTGTCAATCCCTTTCAGCATTCCATTTCATTTTGTTCTGCACCACTTTCCTCTTATATCCCATCTTTTTAAAAAATTGATTTGTTTTTTGATCCTTCACATTATCCAAAGAAACATCAAATGGCAAGTACAGCCTGGCTCCTGAAACTGAATTCAGCAGCTCTCAGGATTCCCAACACCCCGAGATGTGAATGCCACATCCAGCAGAAGGAAAGTAGGACAGGTGGGAAAAGAGCTCGATGAGCAGCTGAGCGTTACCCTTTGTATTCCCTGCAAAATGTGCCCTTGCATAAGCCAGGGAATGGCTAGAGAGGAGCCAGAGAGCAGGGAATGGGGCTGGGATATTTCTCCTAAGGCTTTTCAGCTCCCATGGCCTTACAGGAAAGCAGTGAGGTGCCACCTGCAGTGCTGCATCCAGCTCTGGGGTGCCCAGAACAGGAAGGACATGGAGCTGTTGGAGCAAGTCCAGAGGTGATGAGTAGAGGGATGGAGCAGCTCTGCTGTGAGGAAAGGCTGGGAGAACTGGGATTGTTCAATCTGGAGAAGAGAAGCTTTGGGGTGACCTAATTGTGGCCTTCCAGTGGCTGAAGAGAACCTGAAAAAGATGGAGAGAGACTGGAGTGACAGCACAAGGGGGAATGACTTCACACTGACAGAGGGCAGGAAGAGATGGGATATTAGGAAGGAATTCTTCCCTGTGAGGGTGGGAAGGCCCTGGCACAGGTTGCCCAGAAAAGCTGTGGCTGTCTCATCCCTTGGAAGTGTCCAAGGCCACATTGGATAGGGCTTGGAGCAAACTGGGATAGTGGAAGGGGGTGGGATTGGATGAGCTTCCAACACAAACCAATCTGGGATTCTGTGATGATTCTTTAAAAACAAGAATGAATCACAAAATCTCCACTGGTACCATCCCAAAAGACACCAGTGTATTTGGCTCCTGTACAACTCCTTTTTTCTCCATCTCATTATAATGACACATCTTGGAGACCTTTGGTCTCAAGGGCTTTCCAGCCTCCTCAGCAGCAATCCAGTCTTGATCCAGTCTTGATGACAGGACTCTTGGTAGCTTCTGGAGATTTCAGTTGAAGGCAAATACCTGGTTATTTCAGCAAAGGAAAAGCTTCAAGGTCTGGTTCTCCTGAGGTCACACAGCCTTAGGGAGAGCACAGATTACATGCCATGATCACATTTCTGCCTCCTTGGTTTAATCCCTTCGTTTAAAAAAGATTTAGATTGTGTACGTGGAAAAAAACCCTTGACATTTGGATGCCTGTCTCCTGATGTTCAGCCAACAAGAGGCACAGCCCCAGTGCCTTGCTGGCATTTCACCAAAACAGAGCCCAAGGCAGAGCCAAACTATTATGGGTAATGGGGTTGTGTAGAGGAGCCACCCAATAGCCTTGCTGTCAGCAGGAGCCAGAGAAGGGAAGGGCTCCTGTGGAACACCCCCATGGTTCCCTAAGAGCTCCTTATCTCCTCAGTGCCTCGCAGGTCAGACAAACCCACTGGCTCATGACTTTGTGCTCATCAAATTACCAAGGGCCTGAAACCCACGTCAGCAGTTAAAGGGTGATGTCATCCAGCCCAAGGGTGCCATCCAAGGCTCTGAACAAGCACACGGTCTTAAGAAGAAGAAAAGAATGAGAGAAGAACAGACACAGAAATATATTGGTTTTTTCCCCCCTAACCGTTTTCCAAGTCATTCCAGAACTTACATCCAGCCCAGAGAGCAACCAACACCATTGTGAAAGGCTGAGCATTCCTGCAGCACAGGACTGCTTAAAAATCCAACTTTCAGTCCTCTGACAATCCATCCCATGTAAGTTTATTGTCCTTGGGGAAATAAACGACCTTCACACAGAGTTGGATTTCCCAGTGCAGCTCTTGAAGGCAGCACAGAGCTGCAAGGCCAGCTGCCTCTCCATTTAGCAGGAATAGCAGGAACAGAGTTGCTTGGAGCATCAGCTCATCTTCCAGACCATGCCCGAAGCAGTCAGAAAGGGAAAGGTGAAGAAATCTGGCATTTTTATACTGTGGGGTTTCTGCACATCAGTGTCCTCCTCCTCAATGGCAGTTGGAGTGAAAGGGGAAACAAAAATCTCCAGGACATTAAAGACACATTTATATCTGTATGTACATGTAAGGCTAAGTGCACATCCATACTTATCCTTCAGCCAGCTGGCATTAAATAACCAGGAGGTGATGCAACTTCTGCAAGAAACAGCATCTTCCTGGGGCAGCTTCTGCTCTAAGAGTCCCATTTCAGTTTGGAGGAGGCAGCCACTTGTTAGGACATGCCAGCCAAGGAAAGACAATGCATGTGTCTGCACTCTGGGAAGAAAGAAGTCATCTGATGGGTCCAAGGAGACTGGTTCTCCAAGCCAGCTCCCAATGAACAGGTCTGATTGGCCCTGTTGTGCACTGCAAACACTGGGATCTGAGCAACAGCGATCACACAGAATCACATAATAATGCATTTGTCTTCTAAACTGGCCAAAAAAAAAAAAAAACCAACCCCTTGAGGGCACAGTTGTGTCATTCTAAAGTCTGAATCTATTAATCTAATGGCAGATGCAACGAGTTCCCACAAGCCACTCTCCTAGTTCCAAAATCTTCCAAGAAGCTGGCAGGGGGTGTAAACACAGATCGATCTCTTATTTAGACTCCACTGACACAACCATCAGCATGACAGATTAGCTGCTATTTGAACAACTCACACCAACATCCTGCTTTCCTGAAAGAAATATCTGCCAGGAAAAAGCAGAATGAAATGTGAACACCCCTCCAAGGTTACTGCTATCTCTATGCAAACAGCCCCTGGGAAGCCCAGGAGATCCAATATTCCTGATACACCAAAAAACCCCTGCTCTGCACAGTGGATGGCAGAGAAGGCAAGAGCAAAACCAATGTGTCAAATGCAATTCAAATGCAACTATTCCTCTTAGAGCTGCCTCAGCAGAGCTGTGCAGATGGTAAATCCCTGTACCAAATGATGAGTCAATCCTCCAAATAGGGCCATATTTTGGACCCTGTGAGGTGGTTTAATTCTCCTCTGAGGTTGACTTGATTGATCTACTTGTCTTTTGGGAGATGTTGCCCTTGCACTTGTTCCTTGCACCAGTGACACCCACCTGGCTTCTCCTGGGTTGTGTCTTCGGGATCCAAACACAGACGCAATCCTGCGCCGGGCTGATCACACCATTTCATTAATCATTTACCTCATCAATCATTTCGAGCCATTTCCCTTGGGCCACCCAGCCTTGCCTGCAGCTGCCAAATTTCAGGCTCGTTTCATCTCTAACCTACTTTCAGAGCTGCCTTGTCTCCCTGCCTTTCATGTTCTCAGCTCGCACTTCCCTTGCACACTTGAACTGCCTGTCCCTGATCGGTGAAGAGCAGGATGAGGGGGGTGAATCAAGGGGAAGGCAGACTTTTTATGACTGCTTTTCTGCTAAAATCAGTGTCTTGGAACCAGATGGCGGCTGACTTGTTTAATTCTCCTCTAAAAGTGGAATCAAAAGAGCAAATAATCTCAAAGTGGGCAGTGCTCCACACTAGCAAGTACCTACGGGTCCCTGATGATGGTAAAGGATTCTGTGGCTTCTTGCAGCAACATGTCCTGTGGTTACATTAACTGGGATTAGTACAAGGGAACCTGGCACAGGGTTCTGGCCCACGCTGGGCTCAGCCATTCACAGCATCATTTATCAGCTCTGTAATGAGCAGCTGCCATATTTTTGAACACATCAGGGGCTGGGGAGGTGTGTTTGAAGGACAGGAGTCACATCACTCTCTGCACTCACAGCGGGTAGGAGAGATCACACCTGCAGAAGGACAAGGGAAAGTGCTCACAGGACTTTCAGCTGAGCCTTGACTGAGCTCTACCATGTCCTGGGCTGCTAGAAATGGAATTTCCCGCTCTTGGCACAGCATGGGCAAAATAGCCAAGCTCTTCCATTCAAACACAGATCTATTCTGCTTCTCCTTCTCTCTGGGAGAGATAGAGGAGGCACAAGTATGAGAAATCCCCTGTTTTGCCAAAGATGAAACAAGTCCAGCTCCTTCTACCACCGGGGCTGTACAAGGGGTGGCAGATCTGGGAGTGCTCAGGGTTGGAAGGAAAACCACCCACACCAGGCCCCACAGATGCCTCAACCTTAAATTAACAGCCCTAGCAGCAAGTAAAGAAAAAGAGAGAATTTGAAACCCCAAGCTTGAGCCTTGCAGTTCCTCTGGTTGCTCAGAGGGGCAGATTCCAAAGATCCCACTCGGCTCCCACAAACCAGGTCCTTGGGTTTTGGGAGCCCCTGCAAGGCCAAGAGCCCTGCAATATCAGAGCAGGGGGATGCATACAGAGCAGATGGAGTCTCCTGCACCAGCATCATTCACATTCAAACCATGGCAGACTCCAGACTCCCAGCACGTCCCTGTGGAATTCCAGCCCTCTGCTCCAAGTTGCTCTTCTCCGGCAGAGCCAACACTGCAAATGTCAATCGATGACAGGCACGAGCACCACGCTGAGAATTTGTGCTCTTGTTCACAGTGGGACCAGGCAATGCTTGCAGTAAATAGTAAGTTCTCCTAAAAATAGGATTTTTAGGGAAACCAGATTATTGGCAACTTTTTGCAGAATTGTTTCAGCCAGAGAGGGGTGAGAAATGCAGAAGTGTCAGAACACAGCCTGTTGCCCAACAGCAGACAGCAACTAAACAGTGATTTCATGATGAAATAGTCATAATGAATAGTCATTCTAAAGAAGATACAGTCACGTGATCGTGGCACAAAACCAAGCTCCAATATTTCAGCTCCAGGCTTTTGTTCCATCTCTTTCAGTGAAGGAACTGAAAATCTGTGACACTCCTCAAACAGCAACAGCAAACCCAACCATTCCCTTCTGGTCTTTCCCAGACACCCCCTCTTCAGCAGGTGTATTTGCAGGCTTTGGCATGTGGGATTTTTGGACCAAAAACTGTGTTTTGGTTCACTGAACACCTTGCAGATGCACAGATTAACTGCTCCAGCCTTTTGAAAGGGAGGGTCTTTCCTGATGCATAAACCTCACCTATTTGAGTCCTTTTCTCTCTGCTGGGAAAGGGAATGTGGAGCCTGTCCCAGAAAATTCACCAGCAGGACTTGTGAATCCTTTAACAGCACTTAGAAGCTCAAGAAGCTGAAAAAAATTCCATGGACAAGTGTTTCTTTCTGTTGTTAATAAAACAACAGGGTTTAAGCAGCTTAGAAAACAGAAGAGTCAAAGGCTCTTGCAATCAGTTCTAGCATTTCCTACAGTCAGTGCCTCTTCCCCTCAAAATACCCTGCAAGACCATTCCACTAAGCAGGAAAGGTATAAAAATATTCCTTAGCAGCCCCTGCATCAGAGACTATCCCAAGGTTTTCTGTTTGGTTTTTATCCTCTCTATCTACTCCCAATGTACCTGGAAAACCTGCTAAATGGAGATTTCTCACTGTTGAACAAGACTGCCTTCAGTATTCAAATATAAGAGGAAATTAAAGGCCTTTAAAACATGTACAGAAAAAAGTTATTGGGCTTTTGCTGCTCCATCACTAAGTTGATGATTTTAAAGGTCTTTTCCAACCTAAAAGCTTTGATTAGTCTCTCCCAGTAACCCACAGGTGCCAGAAATCCCAAGGTTTAAATGTTTCTGGCCCCATCCTTCTGCACAGCATCTCTTTTTGATAAGATTGTTGGCCTTCTTTCTCTACTGAAATCCACAGCCCTCCATTTGGGATGCTGTTATTTTCTCCTCTCCATTATTCATCCCAGATCAGGAGGCTCAGCCTGCAGCATCACCTTCCCACTGCTCAGAAAAAGATTCTGTGTCCAAAATCACATAAGACTGCTTTTAAATTCTCATTAATCACAGGCTGTAATCCCTGGGATCCTGCCAGGCTCTGAGGTTTTCCTAGTGGTCTACTCCTTCAAGTCTCACAGATAAATAATGCCCTAAACTACTTTAGTGTCTGGAGGCCAACACAAAATCCCCAATTTCCTTCTTGGGCTACATTTCTCTTGGTTTTATCTCCCCCTGATTTCATCTCAAAAGAACATCTAGTTCACTTCCAGAAGCTTTACTTCCTTGGAAGAGTTAAGACTTATGTTTTAAGCTTCCTTTTCCAGGTTTAACACTGGTGTTCTAAGCCCAGTCTCCTTGCTTGTCAGAGAAAACAAGCAATGCCCACAGACACATCACCACCACCTTCTCAGAATCCTTCACCACGTGGAGATTGCCAAGGGCTGCTGCTCCATTTCCTATAGAGTCCATGTGCCATGAGACAGGCAACTTGTCCTGGGAAAAAGGGGGGGAAAAAAATCAGGATTTTAACGCCAGCACCAAGTCTGCAAGGAGCACAGTGGCAGCTGTGAATGTCAGACAGCAGCAAATTTCTTGCTGGTTGTGGAAGCATTAATTAGCACATCTAATCTTTAGAGCCATTAGGATGCCCTTGCTAATGTTAACCAGCTGCAGTGAATGAGCCCAGCTCCTTAATAAGGGGAAAAATGGGAGCTGGGAGCAGGTAGAAAACTTCAAGTCTAAAATTAAATCTGCATTTATTTCTCTGCCTTTCCTCTTACCAAAGGCACTTTACAGCCAAGGCAAGGGAAGAAGGGAAGATATGATTTAAAGTCATTCTATCAAAAAGGATGAGTTGGTCATGCAGGAGAGAGAAAACTCCACTGTCCCAGGGAGTAAAAAGCAAAGCCACCTTTGTGCCTGGAGCAGGATTTAGGTTCCGGGCCGCCACAGGCAAAATAAGCACTTTAGTTTTTGTCTCAGTCGTTTCTCCTCTGCATCCCCTGCTCTTTGCACCACTTAAACACACAGATCCTCCTTGCCCAAAGGTCATTTTTATCACACAGCAGGCCAGAAATCAGAAGGGGAAAAAAAAAAAAAAAGGAGTAATTTGAGAACTGAGATCCTGCCTCTCCTTGCATTTGTTCAATTCTGACATCTAGTGGGCATCAGCAGCAGAAGTGGCCGGTCACCAACAACCAGAGCATCAGCTAATGATTTATTCTGCCACAGAGGATGTTCCCCACCCTTAGCACAGCTGTGTCTCCTTAAAACCCTCCCAAGTCTCCGTGCTGAACTTGCACTTGCAGACGTCCTGCCAGCAGCACACTCAGTCAGGGTGGGAAAACACCCAGGTTCCGATCCAAACATCTCCCTGCTCTGAAGTGGGACGTGGGTTTGGCAGTCAGGGCCTCTCCTTCATTTCAGAGAGATCATCCAGGGGTCAATCTGGATTAGTAACCTGAGATGAGGTTGCTGACAGCATATGCCAGGAAATCTCCACATTCCTCCAGGATGAGCAATAATCTCTAACATGCACTAGGCTCCATCCAGCTGATGATCTCTGCTCTTGGACAATTGTTTCAGGCCAGTTTCACATAGGATTGAAGCCCCCTTTATTGCTGGGAGTTCTGCCCATTCCCAGCTGGTCCACGTGAACAGAATTTGCCACAGGGCTACCAAGGCACCAGTATCAGTCCTGGGGTGGCATAAACCACACTCGTGCCCAGCAACAGTCACAGAATCACAAACTGGTTCAGGTTGGAAGGGATCTTAAAGCTCATCCAGCTCCACCTCCTGCCATGGGCAGGGACACCTTCCACTATCCCAGGTTGTTGCGACCCCTGTCCAGCCTGGCCTTGGACACCTGACCTCCGGGAGTGCCCATCACTGGCATGATGCCAAAAAGAGTCTAGGAAACGAGATGCTGTGACATCCTGCAGCCCAAATTCCACTTTCCTATTTTCACAAGTGTTGCCTGAAGGGAGAGAAGGGAACTGAGCCTGGTTTTTCTGCAGCATCACTGAATGGTGTCGTCCTTCATCCATCCCATACCACGGGAATTCCTGCCCAAACACTGTCAGCATAAAAACTGTTGGGGTGTACAAAAAGAACACCAGAGAAAATGCATATAAAAGGAGTAATTCTGCCATGGATGCAGGTTTTACTACTTCTCACAGACAGTACAGAGTCAGCAGTTTCCATCCTTCCCTAGGGACACACTGCAGTGCTGGAGTTCTGCAGGACTCACCAGCTGTGCAGGGGCTGGGTGTCCTGACACTGCCCCTGCCACTGCAGACAGCTCAAATTGCTCCTGCTCATTCCCCACACTATTACACAAGTCCAAATGAATGTAAATCCTCCTTTTTTCCTCATTCTACAACTGCTTTGCATTGAAAAGATGACTATGTTTCACCTTCTGAACATTCTAACTGCCACAAAGACACGACAAGTCCTGATCTAATCCCTGATGGCTCTGCAGTCTCCCTTCAGCCATCCCTCCTTTTTTGCTGCTTCAGAATTTCTGAACAACCTCAAAGTCTGTAAGAGGAGAACTTCTACTCTGCACATTCCTTCCAGGGCAAGAAGTGTCTCTAAGGGTGCAGGGAAAGCTCCCTCCCTGTCCCTGCTGCTGCAGAAATCCCCACTTTCCCAAGCAAAATCCAACAACCAAATTCGTGGTCTGCTCACACGGACCCAACTCTCAGTCAGGGGAATTGGAAGGGAAGATCTGTAACAAGATCATCAGTATGTTGGAGCATCAAGTGCTTGAGTCAGCGATTTGAGACCAGGAAAGGCTCCAGTAACAAGGACAAAGGAAATATTACTCCCTGCTGCCAGATAAACATCTGCACAGCAGATGCCACATCAGCTCCTAGGTGTGAAGGCATTTGCATACACGCAACAAGGAGCATAAAGTACCTGCAGTTCATTTTGTGTCCTCACGCTTTTGAGAGAGAAATTCCTATAAATCAGGTTGCCTCGATGTAATCAGCAGGGAAAAATCAACCAAGACACAAACTGGGTGGGAGAGCTGCTTTGGACAGAAAAATCAGTTGATTTTTGACAGTTGCATAAATGATAAAGCCAAGAACTGCCCCCCCTTCCCAAAAGTGCCCAGGAATCTTTCCCTTCCCCAAGAGCTGTGCATGGGGTAGAGTGAATGGGACAAGGCTGCTGAGACCTGTTGCAAGTGACAGGAACACACCCAGGTCTGTTCTGACCTGGCCTCCTTCCCAAAGCCATTAGTACATGGCAATCCCTGCCATCAACATCCCTCAGTTCCCTCTGTTAGTGCTCAAGTACCATAAAAGTCAGGCCTCTGGTGGGCTACAACTCAAGCCTTTGGATTTGTAGCAAGACCCCTTTTCCACAGCTGCTGCACCCCAGAGAAAAAAGAATTGAGTGGATTTATTAGTTTGAATAATCCATAATTAGCTGCGAGCATTACAGAAAATTACAAGCAACTAGAGAGCAACGGCAGAACAAACAGATGGAATAACGAGCTTTTAATAGCATCATTATGGGATGGTCCAAATATCCTGGACAGGGTTCCTCTTGGTGCCTGAAAGCCCTCCCAGGGAGATGTAAGACATCAAAAGTGGTTATCCATGGACAAGCGTGTATCTGGCATCACATCGCGCCATCACAGCAGAAACCAGTTTGGGGAAACACTTCACTTTGTTGCAGAATAGTTTTTCATTAAAAAAAAGAAAGCACAAGGCATCAGGTTCTTTCTTCCCATGCTGAATCTTGCTTTTTCTCATTCTCCAATCTAATCCAAACAACAGAGAGGAAGGAGGAAATATCAGAGCTGAGAATTTGTCTCGTACTTCACAAAACCAACCAAATATCCACAGCCTTGGAAAAAGCACATTCAGCTTCAAGTTGCTTATTAATTTTCTTTAACGTCAGAGTCCCACCATGTGGAATCTGTAAAAAGAAACCTGCATATGCAAAATACTTCCACGTGCACAAAT
Organism: Calyptomena viridis; assembly: GCA_013390005.1. Taxonomy (NCBI): domain Eukaryota; kingdom Metazoa; phylum Chordata; class Aves; order Passeriformes; family Eurylaimidae; genus Calyptomena; species Calyptomena viridis. The sequence goes on from WEIV01000138.1 coordinate 204,987, forward strand.
GTCATGGCAATGGCTAATTAGAGTAAAAAAAGGGGGGAAAAAGCAGATTGTTAAGAAAATTAATGACAGTGAAATAAGTACCACAGGACACAAATCAACACGTATTTTCAAGTCCCAAAAGCAGGGATGGTTGAGGCTTGAAGCTGCTGTAGGGTCTGCTCTGAAATGGATCTGAATTAAGAGCTTCAATATGCAGAAGAAATTGGAGATACATTTTCCAGAGGGAACATGTGATTTTCTTCAGCATTCTGTAGCCTACACTGTGTCTTCAGCAAGTTGGTCACCATGGCAACCTGAAATTTTTCTGTGAGACAATTTTGTTGGTAAAATTTGAGGGGATGGATTCGGGCCAGAAAGGAGCATCCACACACATGGAAGTGATTAAACAGAGAGACCTTCTGAGAGGAGCTTGTCCAGAGGCATCTGGGTCCTGCCCAGCCCTGGAGAGGGGGGGGTGAAGGTCAAAGGACCAGGACCAGCCACTGGTCTCAGCACTGGGGACCAGGTGACAGGAAAAGACACAGGAACAGTGGGAACATGGGAAATTCCAGCACAGTTTACAGAAAAAAAAAAATCTTTCCCTAAGAGTGCTGCTCTCCAAAGCCCAAAGAGGCTGAGGGATCTACATCCCAGGGTATCCAAACCTCAGCCACACAGCCTCAGGAACCTGGCCCTGCTTTGGGAGGTCCTTCCCAACCTGCCTGATCCTTTGACAAGCTCATTCCTAGTGCTTCCAAAATCCAACGCTGAGCAGCAGGTTGAGGGCAGCTGAGAGCCCTTTGTGCTCCTCCAGGGAAGGAAAACCTGCTGGTTTTCTCCAGGAATTTGATTAGGAAGCTTGTGAAGTCTAAGGGATCATCCAAGCTCTGCATCCTCCAGAAGCAGGCAGATTTCCTCTGCGAAGCTGTGGGCCTAATCCTTCAAAACAGACGGAGAAGAGGTGGGCAAAGGGCAAGACAAAAATTGCTGCTGCTCAGACCAGCAACAGGAGATGGTGACAGTGATTCCCCTCTCTGCTGGAACAGCTCTGCTTCATCCCTGTGCCACACTCTGACCTCCACACATCAAGGAAGGCCCTGTCTGGATCTGTTTCAATCCCTTTCCTTTGCCTCTGAGCAGATGAAAGCTTGCTGTCCTCCCTGCCACAGCACATCACAGCTGCCAGGTGCCACCACGGGCTCAGCCATCACACACAGGCTCTGTGGCAGGAGGAATAAAGCAGCAGCCTGTCATTCCCCAAGCCAGGAACTGCTCCAGCTCCCACTCCCAAAGCTGATCCGACACGGAGCTCACACACTCTGCAACAGATCCCACTCTCCAGGGATTTTCCTTCCCTCTGGTGCTTCACTCTTTTTTTTTCTCCCCAGAGCAGAATAAGCTGCTTTCTGAGAACTGTAGAAAGCGGGTGGGTGAATAGGAGAGACAAAAACCAAAGACACAAGAATATAAAACCACAACTAAAATCAAGCAGCTCCTTAATGAGGACACTGGGGATTAAAGCTCATTTTTCCATGCCCCAGGAGGGCTTTTGCACCCTGCTCTGGTATTGTATTTATAGAAGACAGATAAACAAGCATCCAATTCACTCTGAACCTCAGATGGTGGATTTCTGGGTATGAAAAGAGGCCCAATGCTCCCACTTATTCTTCCACTAAAAAAACACCCAACACCCTAATATTCAAGGATGTCAGTGTATCCACTCATGCACCTCCAAGGCTGATAACAACTGCCACCATCACACTGCTGCCAGCAGCAAGGTGTGCCATGTGAGAGAGAGTAATTGTAAGGAAAATACAGAAACTAGAGAACTCGAGGAGGAAATCACAACCCCTTGGTTTGATGCTGGAGGGATTCGATTTTCTGTTAAAAAAACGCTTTCCTCGTGTGATTGATGAGTAAGAGAAAATCAGCATTCACCATCTACAAGTATATTGTAAAGGCAGGAACTTGCCTCTTGAATTTCCTGTTCAAGGGCATGAAGCATTGCTGGTGAGATTCCAGATATAAACCTTGGGACAGGCACAAAAAAACTGCCTTAGGCAGGTGGTTTTGGGAGAGCAGAGCAGTTGGCTCTCTGGACTTTGAGGTGTTTGACGAGTCTGAGCCATTTTTAAGCTCCTCTTTGCAATTCAGAACCCAAAATTCCTTGTTCTGTGCACAAGCAAAAAGCCTCTCACATTATATGTCACATTATATGCTAGACAGCATCTTCTCAGAGCAGTTGCACCAGGAGTTCAGCAGCAGCACTAAAATGTCCTTTGGTGCTCCCACAAGCTCCAAACATCCCCGGCCAAGCTCCCTAAGGACCTTAACCCTCACTGCAGACTCAGGTTTTTCACAGGTGATCAGCTCTTGTACAGCAGCTTTCCCTCCTCCTATCACTCCCTCTTGTGGCTTTTGTTGGAAACACTGGCCCACAGCACGCTGTGGCAATTTTACAGTCTCCCCATTTCTGGAAATGTGCTAGGAAATAAATCCAGAAAATCTGATTAGGACTCGTCACTGAAATAAACTCATTAATCATGGATGGGGTTTTTCACATGCAGTTTCCAACTCCTGCAGGCACCAGCAGACTGGCGGGTCTGACAACTGCAGACTTTGAAAAGTTCTTCTTTATATAACAATGGCACTGATTTTTTTTCCCCTCTTGAACACTTAGCACATCCCAATAAGTAAAAAGAGCTACAAAGCATCAGTGAGATCATTTAGCCCAGCTTCTTGCACTGAGCCAGGCACAGAATCCCCCTGAAATAATTCCTGTAGCCAAAAAGATGAGAAGACCTGGTTCAGAAAATTTAAAATCCAGCAGGAAGAACTCCATCAGCCACTTGCCTGAGTAATTTTTGCAGCATCCAGCTGCTCATCCTGTTGTGTAAAAAAAAGAATCGTACTTCATTTCTTACCTGAACTTGTCTAGCTTGGCCTGTCAGCACCAGGCTCTTTGAGGAAGAGATGAAAGTCTTCTATTATTAAATTGCTATTTCCCCAGCCTCCCCCAAAATATTCTCAGCTAAACTAAGCCAGCTGAGCTGCTGCCATCTCAAAATACAGCACTCATTTCCCATGCCCCACCAAAGACTGCCATCACAGCATGGCTTAGAGTAATTCCAGCCAGGATCACACAGGATCTCACTGGCCAAAACCCAGGGAAAACAGCCAGGAATAACTTTCCCTGGCCTCAAACACGTGAAATCATTTGGATTTGTGTGGCTCCAAATTAAACCTGAGGATGAAACTCTGTAATTCTGGAAACAACTGAAATCAAAAAGACTTTTTTCCACACTTTACAGTTAGTAAATCAAATTGATAAGAACAAGAGAAAGGAGGAGCTTTGAGGGGGGTTAATATTATCTTTCAATCTCATGGTCTGTCTGCCTCAGAGATGTCCAAAATCCAGAACACTGGGATTAAACACAGCTCCATAAGTGACACTTGCAATTGATCTTCAAGAGCAAACAGCAAGTATTACAGTTCAAACTGCTTGGGATTTCAAGAACCAGAATTTTCTCCCCATTTATTTCACTTCTCTCCTTCCAGATTTTACAGCTTGCTTTCAGTTTGGAGATTTGCTAGACATGAGATACAGGAACACAAAACATTTGTGTTACTGCTTAATGGGGATAGTTCCTCTTGGGAGCCAAAGAATTGAAGATACCTGGCACTTCCTAAATGCAAAGGAATATTAGGATTCCTATAAGACAGGCAGTGATTAAAACAGCCTGTTGGCTCGGATAAACTAAAATAGCACACGGATTTAACAAAATCATTTTCACAGAGCTGAGTGACTGGATTTTCCTTTCATATCTCGTTTCCAGGAGAGCAGGAGGTTTGTCTCCTTCAGCACATGGAGGTTTACCACGGATATGTTTATGAGTAACATGTGTTAGTTTTTGATGAGTCATCAGAGTTAAATTCCATTTAAAACTGGCTCCAGTGCAGGAGGCTTAAGCTGAGCTCCACACACATGGAGCTCAGTTCTGGCACTCTCCAGGGACACAGACCTGCTAATGAGATGTACCCGAGCGAGTGCTTGAAGTCTTCTTAATCACAAAGACATACCACTAATTTCCTTTCCCAACTACTTCAAACCTCTTCAGCGTGCCAAAGAACGAGCTCCTTCT